>DWQW01011896.1:0-11163 GCA_018249695.1 Heliconius erato demophoon
AGACTTCAACTTTGTAGGGAGATCCGGGGATGTGGTCGTCTCCCCACTTCACGATGACGATGTACTCTCCCCTGTCCCGAACCACGTACCAGCATTCATAGTTATTTTTGCCTTTGTGTTTTAGTTGAACTTCGTCACAAGGCCCCTTAGGTCCGTAGATGCCGACGTAAAGGATGTTGTTGCCTGTGAAAATAAAGAATAAGATGCAATTTGGAAAGTGTTCAATGATAATATTTTCATCTAATCCTAATCAAATTTATCTACATACTTGTTTCTTTTGGATGTAAGTAATTACGCCTAGAAATATTACCATTCAGTGAGACCAGTCGTGGCGCAAGAGCATAAGCGTGCAACTGTAAACGTGACAGATTGTCACATTTACATCCAGTTGTCTGATCTCACTCGAGGAAATTAAATATGTATTATTTTGGCGCATAGCTTTGAACTCCGTCACTCTAAAATGCAGAGGCAAGAATTCGGTGGAAAATGAAGAACGGAAGTGTATTAATGAGAACAGAATATCTTAACACTAGGTCCCCAGGTTTCCTCCACCTCCAACTCCTCCAACTAACAATACCATACTTCAATTCAATACCTAACAAATTCCCAACGAAGACAACCACAATTGGGGGTTAAAAAGACAAGTATCGTAGGTTATATGTGAGGTGGATTCTAGCTGCACTACGTCGAAGTCAATTACAAGATCATTATGCATATGCTCTTTAAATGTAATGTATATGAATGCAAGAAAATGATGATGACAACTTCTTGGTAACAAACATAATGTAATATTTGAGCTTATATAACAAAGTATTAGATGAACTATACTAATATGGAAACAGTATCAGGAATATTACACAATACATAATATATTATCTAAAACATTATATATAAACATAATATCAAGTAGTAGTCGTCACTCGCGACTTTGTTTGTATTCGAGAAATATCGATCTTGGTAGTACTGCTTCTCTACACTTACTAATCTACCTACGTGCCAGAGTTTTATACTTATACAAAGATGTCAAACACAGTATACAATATCTAAAAACGCCAGATATGCCAAAAAAGAATATAAACACAGAGCCCATCGTGGCATGGCGCAATGAAACAGCACCTGAAGTTGAAGCAATAGTTATGAGTTCGATTCTCAGTTGCAGAAGATCAAATTCCTTGTTTTGTTCGGATAAATTTGTCTCTTCTTTCATTAAGCACGCAATATCTCGAATAATTCGTATATTTTTAACAGTTTTAAAGTATTATTCCACACTGAGAAAAGCCCGTTGAAATTGTTTTATACGTTTTCTTAATAAATTGATATTTTTTGAAATCCTAGTTCCTAGTATCCTTCGTAGCACAATCGGACTACGTCTGTTAACTTTATGGTAGTGGGTTCGATGCCTACTCGGGGGAATTAATTATTGTCATTGCATGACAATACTACGCCTTGGGAATGTAATGCTCGCTCCAGTACGTTTCAAAGGTATCATTGTCACTAATAATTATTATAATCAATTCATCTGTTAAAAAAGTCCCTCTGAGTTTCTTAAGTCGGTTCTTCTAAGGTCTGAGGAATTAACTTTAGTAAACTGATTATTAATTTTACTTTTTTCCGCTCTAATAGACAATATGCGACGTTGAATTATCGAAAATTGGAGTGTTTTCACATTAGGTTCTCCTTCATTATACGAAAAGAGAAAAGAAAAGAGTAAAGCTGAAAAAAAATTATACATACCTGCATCACCAGCGTGCACTGTGAACTGATTGTGCTTATTCAGATACGCCTTTTTCAATCCCATGCCCTTGCTGGTTACTTTAGTGGCATCCGACTTGAAGTGTGGTAAGATGGGACCCTGCTTTTGTGCCCCCTTCGCCACCTTTTGAACAGTTTCGACGGTCACCGAAGACGTTTCCTGAGCTCCTATTTCTGCTAGGTTCTCACCTAAAAATTATTTTGTTAAAACTTTTGCTATAATTTTGACTATGCTAATGTTCTCAATAGAGTATTTAGGGCTTACTGAATACAATAAATAATGTAAAGCCGTCGTCGCGCAACAGCAAGGCGACTGACTAGGTTCAATTCCTACTAGAGGTAGTCAATTATTTTCATTTCCCCGCTCTGGCAATAACACAGATATATAAATATAAATAGATAAGTTCATTTTGATCACTATAAAATTATAAGAATAAATTACCAGCAGCTTCAATCTTGAATGGTGAACCGACTATATGGTGCCCGTTGTACTTAACACTCATGTAGTAGAAGCCAGGGGCAAGAGGTGTGTAGCGAACCTATGAAATAATAATAATACAATTCTAAATACTATATGGTAGCTTGGGCGTATCTAAAGATATTTTCCATGGGGGACTGGAGTTTTATCCTGATCTGTTGGTGTGAAATGTTGTTTATTATTATTATTATTGGGGACGGGACACGACTATTGTGGAGTGATAATTCGATATCGATAATTTTTAAGGTAAGTTAATAAACAAATGATATGAGTTAATAAATAAATAATATTAGTTAATAAATAATAATACCTTTGCTATAGCTTTTAAAAAATAAAGGACAATCAACATAATCGAAGATTACGTATCTTAGTAGGACTGCTTGTAGATTCGATCTCCACCCGAGTGAATGATGATACTTACTTTATCATCATTTTCAGAAATTATTAAGAATTGTGTATAACTTATTGTACGTTGTAAGTACCCGAGGTTACTCTGACCGCCACCAGTATAACCAGCCCCGACAAATGGACTATACAACACAAAAATATTTTTTTTAATTCAAAGTAGTTTCTGATATTAGAGAGTTTACCCAAACAAATTCTTCAACTTTATATTAGTAGAAGTAGGTTTCCTTACTTTGTAACCTTCTTCAACTTCAGTACAGTCCATAGCGACCCTGGAAGGACCGTCCATGGTGACTGCGAGGATGCCCGCGCCGGCGTTGCAGGTGTCGATGATAAGATCTGTTTTGGCACCTGGTTAGAAAAAACATTATAGTAGGATTATATTTTGTAACTAATCTTGTATATATTTTCTTGTCTTTTATGTTTAAGTATGAGGTCCCATTTAGGGGAACAATAATTTTTATTTTCTCTGCTCTGGTAATACAACAAATTGCCAACCAACCCGGTTTCAGTCACTCAACCTGCAAAAATTTTTCCAAAAGTGAAGAATATCTTAATACTGCTTAGTTTGCAAAAAAAAGCGTGGGTGCCGAATGGAATTTTAGGTAACCTAGAGATTTTGGTAAGTGCCTTAGAGTGTTTTTTGTGCTTTCGTCATATGTTTAAATCTCTTTTAAAACAACGTTAATGTTAAAATTAGTCCAGTTAAAATATGTGAAAAGAAATAAAAACTAAAGTACTGTCATTTAGTTTATATTCTCTTACCTGTCTTGACGCTGCCAAGGCCTGGTCCATGTGCGTGAACTGCAGCTGGATCGGCGTCATCTTTACCAACCTATATGATAAACAAATTATATTATTAAGTCGAACCAAAATTAAGTTTAACCATAGTCCAATTTAAGGCAGACTATGTAATAACATCTGACACACCAAATGAAGTAGTTCTTAATTGTCAACTTACTTAAAAAGGGTATTAGTACTAGTCCTTCATGAAGCCATCTCCGGTGCAGACATAAAAACGATCACCAAGCAAATAAATCAATTCATATTTAATTTTTATATATGTATATTTGTTATCTACCTTAATTCTCAGCGGTGAAGCAGGAATATGGACACCGTTAAATTTAACATTAATGTTGTGAACGCCGTTCTCTCGTGGCATGAACCTGATGCTGTACTGGTCCCCGTCGATGTTCTGAATGAAGCAGTCGTCGGTCTTGCCGGATGGCGAAATTATCTGTGAGCAAATCGCAATTTATTACTCAAAAAGCAAATCAAAATATCTTTGTTTATTAACAAAATAAATCAGCTTCACGTTGTATCCCGCACTCTGCAATGTAGGCAGAGGGAACCTAGTGTTAAAACACTCCGTACCCCACCTTCTGCCGAATTCTGGAGGCATTGCGTGCTGAGTGGCAGAACTCAACGCCGCGCTTTGCCTCGACACCAAAACGAAGAAATGGAAATATAAATTTAAGTAAATATTTCATCTCCTCGAGTGCTATGTACGGATTAAATAAATAAATATGTGTTATATGATATTATGTGATACTGAGCCTGTGTGGCTCAGTATATTATCATTTCCTCGAGAAGGAATCGAATTCGCAACCTGCGCAACGACTGTCCTAACCTCTAATAATAGATGGTACCTTATAACATATACCCCCCACACTAAATACAACAATAACCAAAACAACAGACACAGATTTATTCCACTACAATAGGTACAAGTGTTACCGTATTAATTTTTATAAGGCATCGTGAAGTGAACCCACTATCCATCGTCCGGCCATAAAATATTAAGCAACATGATTTATGCGAGAGGCGGTCACGTGCGGTCAGCTCCGTTTTATTACATTTTTTTCTATGAAAATAGCAAATCGCAATGTGTTCGTATTATCGGCTTTTTATTGGTAAATTCATGGAAGTTGTAGGTAGTTCTGTTCATTATTATGTTTTTGAGGACTATTGGGAATTGTATGTTACGGTTGTGGATTCGATTCTCATTCGAAGGAATGAGTTATTTTCGTTTCCTCGCTCTACCTTCTCTCAATATGTAAAATTTCAAAAATTGGGCGGTGTGTGGGGATTGGAATGTCTTAGCTTAAAAGTTATATGGCCTATACGTAAAAAACAAGGTATACGAAAATAGTGTATTTTACAAATTTTGTTTGTATGTTAAATAACATTTCAAGAAGTGCAAATACGGCAGATGAGCTACATAATATTTATAAATATTGCATGTTCGTAAGGTTTTTTTCACTTTTTGTAAATTCGTTCTTTAATCCCCATTCTAATTGATCATTTAAATTAATTACTATCTGTCTTAAAATTAGTGACGAGGAATAATTTTTAAAATACTCAGAGACATTAATTGATGAAAGTAGAATAGAATAGATGAAAATAATTCATTCCTTCGAGTGGAAATCGAACTTACAACCATCGTCCACAGTGAGACGATGTCCCACAGCGCTTACATTATTAACATGGGCTCCACCAAAAGAATACAATAGTTCAATACTATTTCAACAGTAGCGTCCATCGATCATAAATCTTTAATAATACGACGGCCCCGACGGGTATCGCGTTCTCACAATAAATCAAAGTGACCCTTGCTTATTGCCTAACACACGAGTACTGTCTGTACTGGGCGATGGGCATTCGCGAAATACATACTGATTTTCTATAAGTTTTTAATTTATTTTGATTTATAGAGTGTTGTCTATTTTTGTTTGAATTAGTTATATAAATATGTAGTTATCTGGAAGTTGAGGCCAGTAGTGGCTCAAGGAACGACAGTTTGTGGTTGCGAGTTCGATTCCCGCTCAAGGAAATGATATATTTAATATTATCATTATCTCGTTTTGGTAATGATGCGTTGAGATCCGCTACTTAACACATAATGCCTCTAGAGTCGGCGAAGAGTGTAAAACGGAAGTTAGTTAGTAGTTAGTAATCTTATTGGGAAAGGCGTGTCTTAACACTATTTTCCCAGGTTGAGGGTGGTGGTTGCTTGTACAAATATCCAACCGAATTATCTAGTTTAAACGAGTGACAACACAATTTTTTATTTGTCTAACTTGTAACGCGTGTTTAACTTGAAACTGAATTTTGTCCACGTTCACTAATCATATTATCATGAACCTGAGCAGTTATAGATAACTTAAGTGATAATACTATAATATAGTATCATCTAAACTGAAACACTGAAACTGAAACTGAATAAACCGATATGAAGATGGAGCCAGGACCTGAATAGTAGGAACTCTTCAGAGGTTTGTTTTTAAGTAATTGTATGTTTATCGATTATACTAACAGATAATCCTAATGGAAATCCAACACGTGTGTACGTACCTATATAATAATTTAATTGCAATTATTCTTTATTCAAATGGAATTTTACAAAACACTTATGAATAGTAGAATGACCAAAGGTAATACAGGCTCGAGACGCAGTTCTGGTAAGAAGAGCCAGCAAGAAATGTAATAATTAATTATACATAAATATACAACATTAAAAGAATATATATTTAACAAAATTATGCCACCATTACGTATTTTACCCACTATGGTTCTAGGTTCGATGTTCTAAATAAACAAACGACAGTGCTATGATCCTCCTTCATTTTTAAAATATTTCTCTAAAATACAGAAATTTAGAAAGTTTTTATACTAGTTATACATAGGCCTACCAAGCTAAAGAGGCGCGCGTAATAAAAAACTCACCCTGCCATCCAGACTGCCCTTAGCACCGTTAAGCCTAATATAGAACTGCGTGGGCTTGTCCACTTGGGCGGAGTCCGGAAACTGAGCGACTTCTAACAAGTGCGCGTCGCCCACTGCTGGGGATATGTACACCTTGAAGGGTGAATCTGGTATGTGTTGCTCGTTGAACTTGAGGCCGATACGGTATTCACCTGTTGATAAGAAAATAGTAAAGTAATTGTTATTTAATTAAAAGTTATTTATTGTTTTTTTTGGGTCGGTTCCTCGTGGCGCAGGAGCAGAATTGTGCGATGGTTGTGGGTCCGCCTCCTGATTCGGTAGAAAATGTCTTAACTAGTGTTAAGACATTTCCCCATATGGTTCCCAGGTTAATATGGTATCCTGCCTACTCTGCTATGTGCGGGATACAGCGTGACGCCAATTAAATTTTCTTAGGCTTCACATGAAATATTTCTTCGAGTGAGATTGAAATTCACAACCTGTCGTGTTTATACTTTCTATTACTGGTATTACTTAAAACACTTTTTAATTTGCAGGACACCTGTAGTAGTAGACAAACATATGTCATTGATAAGGACTAAACTTTTAACTGCACTCACTGTACCTACATCTAAAACCGAACTTCCGACAAACGGAAACAAAAGTAACATACTTAAATCTAAAAAAAACCGTCGAATTTCTTCAAAAAAATGTGAACAAAAACACAATTTGAATTGCATGCGATAGTTTTTTGTGGATGTCACTCAATCTTTACCAGACTAACGATACAATATTTCTTATATAAAACAAGAGTTGAGGAAATTTAAATTTTTCCCCGTTGTTATTTTTTTTTCCGTCGACGTGCACCTTCGTGGTGGGCATATTGTTACAGGTTTATTTGCATGGGGTCTTTGCATTTTTTTGCCATGTTTTTCGGTGATTGGACAAAAAATTCTTAGAGTTTTTTTTGTTTGTATCCGTTTTTTGTTTTAATTTATTGTATTGGCAGTGTATGGGGTCGGTGCTACTGTTGTTTGGATTTATGGTTTGGTATTTTAAAATAGTTAAAAAAATAATAATATTGTAATTGTATGATGTTAGATTGTTAATTGTAATATTGATGCCGTCATGGCCCAGCGTAACACTAAACTGTGTGAGAGTGTAAACGTGACATTTGTCGGATTCGATGCCCTTTCAGGGGTATATTTTCTTTTTTTCACTCTAATAACAAGACAATATCTTGAAAATAATTTAACACTAGGTTAAAAGCTGCACTTCTGCTAAATATGTAGGATACAGCGTGAACCCAAATAAAAACAAAATAATAATTGTAATTTGATATAATATTAGAGATTAAACTTATTTAAAAAAAAGAATTCATATTAATTTATAAATACTTTTTTTTACTTTATTTTTTTGATGTATATTGAAATATCCAATAATACAGAATTAGTTTCAATCAAAATTTAACAAGCTTATAGGCTTTAATCCAGAATACCACTTAAGTCGCCTTTGTCAATGTCAATCACATGGCTTAAAGATAAAAAAATATAAAACAGCAGTTTCACGTATTTTTTGCAAAGCAAGGTAGAGAGGGATCCTAAATGGTAAGATACAACGTTCTCCGATTTCCGTCTAATTTTTGCAAGACAAACATTGGAAGGTAAATGGCGGAACTCAACGCCGCACTGTATTTACCAGAGCGAGGAAATAAAAATAATAAATTCTACTTTGTAACACAAAAATCTTCATCTAATTCAAAATTACTTGCAATGCATACTTAACTACTTGCAATGCATTAATAAGATTATAATCGATTCAACCTATAGCGACAGTTTATTTAATCTACAGTTAACCAGAAACAGTAGAACTGACCAATCAAATCGTCAAATAATGATGTAGACCTCATGCAAAGCGGAGGTATTGACAGGCTACAGGTTCGATGTCCGGGTCGCTTCCGCCTGTCTCCAATTATATTAGTAAAAAAACTATGTTTTTTTAGCAGATGTGCAATTTATGAATTAGAAATATGAAATGCTACTATATCTACAGATAGAGAGACTATTTTTTAACTCTAATCTTCACTTCACGTCGTCGTTGAACAAGTCAAAACGTCTCGAAAATTCGGCAGCAAGTGGGCAACAGAGTGTCTTAACACTACGTTCTCGCCTACTCTGCTATGCGGGAAAAGGCGTGAAGCGTTAAGTCACATCATGCTTCACTGGCCCTGCTGTATGTTAAAAGTTGGAAATTTAAATCAATCAAAGTTGGAAATTGACTTTCATAATTTATTCTACCGGAGCGAGAGGCGGAACTACTTATTTCCCCCAATTGGAATTGATCCCACAATCGATTGATCGATATCACAGTCAGACGCTGCCATTGCGACACTGGCATTGCTGCATGGCCTTAATATATTTCTAACCAGTACACCGGAGTTGAGAAAACCGGATTTCCCTCTCAATAAACAGATACAAAAAAATTTAAACCTAAAAAAACCAAAAAGCCAGTGAAAGTATAGACTTTAGTAACATTAAGAAAGTTCACGACTTTCAGCCTTATTTTTTTTGTATTGAGTGACGGAAATCTACGCCGCGCTTAATTTAAGCATAATATTATTTCTATAGGAAGAAAAAAATATTTTTTTATGGTATAAAATTATAGCTTTAAGATAGATAAACCAAGAATCTCATTAATTGAACTAAAATAGATAAATATAAATAGACAACATATTTAATTTCTAATAAAGGAACTCACAAATTATAATAGCCATATTAAGAGAGGAAGTTTGTATCTATTATAGTTTAAAGGTCGGTAATAATAGATTATAATTAAAATTAGTAATTGAAATTAAAAGTAATGTACATTTCAAGGTGACAAGCAACATTAAAACTAAAATGGATAAAATTAAAGTGTTATTACAATTCTTATATAAATATTTAGATGTTAATGTAAAAAATTATACAAACGAAGTTATTGGCAAAGCGCTGCGTTGAGTTCCGCTACTCAACCAGCAATGCCTCCAGAATTTGGTGGAAAATGGGGAACGGAAGAGTTTTAATGGAAACGGAGTGTCTTAACACTAGTTATACTCCTCCTGCCCTGCTACGTGCGGGATACAGCGTAAAAATGAACTATGCGCAGAAAGGGTTAATTTAAATGAAAATCATCAACCATTTATTTACATTTTTAAAGCGTTATTCCACACTTAGGAAAGAAAAATACTTATTTTTAAAAGGAGGCGCGGGTTCGCGTCCCGCTGCGTTCAAATTTTTATACGCTTTATAAATAAGTACTCAACCATATCAAGCAGTTTTCTTTGAAAATCAAATATATTATTAAATAGAACATTATTATTTAAATTTTATTCTGTCTTTTTACGTTACCGAGTAGCTAACGCACAGACGAAACTGTTGAAATAAAAAAAAATAGATAATTAAAACTTTAAAACTTTTTCAAGATATAAAGCTTAAAAGTTCGACATGTAGGTAAGTGGGGATTTCTCAAAATTCCTACGGGAACAGGAAAGAACTATTTTTTATATTTTAAAGTTCACACGACCACAGTTACAAGCGACGACACTAGTCGTCCCGTTAAGGAATAGTTTTGTTCAATTATCACAAAAACTAAATAAAAGTACAGCTATATCACGTATTTCATATCAAATTTCGATACCTTTACCATAATATTTAATGTGTAAGTAGTAAAAAATTCAAATAATCTATATATACAGAGTTTTATAATATTTATAATAAACACAAAAATATAATAAATAATTTTAATTATAAAATATATAAAACAGATTATAAAATCAGCGATACAAATCGGCAAGCATTGATTCAAAAGGAATTTGCCCTCAGAATGGTCTGTATAAATGAATGGGTAAGATGAAGCCGCCGCTTTGACGGCATGCGCCCGCGCCGCCCGAATACTTACTTTTTTATCTTATTCATAGAAATTTTAAAGAAAGTTTGGTTGTTTTTTTGCTTTGTTTGTTTGTTTGGTAAAAGTATTTTGACCTATATATATTTTTGAGGAGCGTTTCGGAAAGATCCTATAATTTTTTTTTTTTGCTCGTTTTTAGTATAGACTTAAGCATTTGAAGTTTAGCGGCACAGTCTGAATGTTGACGCTGCGATTGTAGTTTCGATTGCACTCGAGGGAATTAATTATTTTTATTTCTTCAAGTAACAAGACAAAGCGCGGCGTTGAGCTCCGCCACTCAACAAGCAATGTCTCGAAAAATGGGCCGAACGTGAGGAATGAGATAATCTAATACGTAAAAATTTTTAACGGGTACAACTCAAATTAAGAATTATTCTATTTAGTCTCAATTTTTTAACAAAGTCCCGTGGTGGAGTGTAAGGATCTATCACACATCATCAAGTATATTCCAAACATGACCTTTTCGTTACATTCTCAGTATCGAATATTTTATATTCTCTCTATAGAATAAAAATAGTATAGAAATATTTCTTTTTAATATAATTTTTTTTAGAATATAAATAGTATAGAAATAAAAATTAAAATGTGCTCTATATATAACATGTATAAGTATGAACTGAGACAAAAATATTTATATCGCTTTTTAAGTTAAACAACGATGTAAGTGCACTTCTTTAGACAATAAATAAATCAATGTAGGGATACTGGAAAGACTATTTATAAACTACTAGAGGGCGCGCGCGGCTTCGCTCGCTTATTAGGAGTGATTTCTAAAAAACCACGAAACACGTGTTCAATAAAATATTTTTAACAGTCTGAATTTAAATTTTTATAAAAATCGGTGGCAATTTAAAGATTTTTCCATATAAACTTTCAAC
>DWQW01011897.1:0-11163 GCA_018249695.1 Heliconius erato demophoon
CACTTTCTGCCGAATTCTGGAGGCATTGCGTGTTGAGTGGCAGAACTCAACGCCGCGCTTAACCTCGACACCACAGCGAAGAAATGGAAATATAAATTTAAGTAAATATTTCATCTCCTCGAGTGGGATTCAAACCCACAACCAGTCGGTTTTGCAGTTACACCTCGTGCCGCTGCGCCACGACCGGCCTCCTCGGAAAATATAAATGTAAATAAATATAAAGTTGTATATGTGAAAAGAGTAATTTTAATTTTCAAAAAACTGCAAATAGGTTGTTGCACCAATTTAGCGTTCAATTTTAAAGTTTTCTCTATTTTAGTATCTAGAGTAACTAACTATGTACTTTTAGTGTACGAAATGGCCTTGGTTTTTTTTTCTGTCGCAATAGTTAATTTTAGAATTAGTCAAAACTTTAACTTGGTCGGTTTCTAAACGACGTGTTTTTCTTACGTAAAAAATGTATGAATCATAGAAAAGATTTGTAATAACTGTTTGCTGACTTTTGTAATTATCTTAATGAATCTTATGTTTAGCGTCAGATCTATTCGTTTTAAGTAAACTGTTGAACGGGAACCCAGTGGTAAGACAATCCGTTCCCACTATTCAGACACTTCCGTTGCCCACTATCCGCCGGATTTTGGAAGAATTGCTTGTTAAGTGGCAGAACTTGACGCCGTGCCTTGCCTGGGTTACCAGAGCGAGTAAATTCAAATATTTCATTTCTTCGAGTGGGAATTGAACCCACAACCTGTTGCGTTACCAGTGCCCTCGCGCCAAACCGTTGTGAACACGATTCTCTATCGGGGTAATTAACTATTTTCATTTCCATGCTCTGGTGACGAGACAAAGCGCGGCTTTAAATTACGCCACTCTACACGCAATTTCTCGAAAATGTCACGGTATGCGAGGAATGGAGTGTATAAACACTAGGTTCCTTCTGCCTACCCTGCTATATACCCTTTTGTAAAGTTAATGAAAAAAACCAGTTGGTTTTTTATAAACAAAAAAAGAATATTATTACTATTATTATAAAATAATTAGGTCACCACATCGGCGAGCGTGCTCATGTCATAGAGCGAGAACAGAACGTGTATTCCGGGGACGCTGAGGAAAGGCAGGAGTTTATCAACTTGGATGAAGATGAAGCTGAAGATTTTGATAAGTAATTTTTTTTGTGTATTTTAAGCATGTGTATCTATATAATATGTATTATTAAATCTATACTAGTATATTAAAAAATCGAAGGGCTTGTTCGGAGACCGTCGTGGCGCAGGGGCACAAGTGTGCGCCTATAGACCGTTTTTTTTAATGCAAAAGACGATGTCAACTCGCGTACAGGTCACCTGATGGTCGGTGATCACTGCCATCCACTACCCCGGGGAACACCAGAGGAGTTATAGGTGCGTCGCTCGCCTTTGGTGTTTGTTGCGGGTGCCCACTCGTGGGATTAAAATATTTTATGTTTGGCGATGAGTTCCTTCACTCTACAGGCAATATCTCTTGAATCCCCCAGAAAGTTGGGAACAAAGTACCTTACACTAGAGATTCCTACTTGCCTTAAAAAAAAAAATATTTAACTGACATATTATTAAAAATTTTAAAGATACATAAATTAAATAAAAATTCCTTAAATTTTCCAGAGAGTTCCAAGAGCGCACTGGCAGCAACCGCCGCGCCCGCGCCGCCATCGCGCACCACGCGCCGCGCCTCGCCCTGCCGCCCGCGCCCTCCGCCACCGCCAGGTGAGTCATGCTGCCCCGGTACTCCGTGTCCACTTGATGACATATCTCATGGGATTTATCTGAATACAATGAAAAAGAAAAAAAACTTCATATCTTAAGATATATATATGTATGTATATATCTTAAGATATGAAGTCTTTTTTTTTATTTCATTATTTGAAACCGCAATTAACGTGAATTTGTTAATTGTAGTGTAATTTACAATTAAATAATTTTTAATTGTAATGTCCACACAAATAAATAATCAATTTTTAATTGCCATTAAATTTTACCCAACTATGCTTGATTTTTGTCATAGAAATAGATATTTACCACTACTGGGTGAGTTATGGTGCTCTGGTACTTGAAATCCATATGATGGGATATATCTTGGGATATATAGAGATATTATAATTTATATTATGTTGACATAAGACATATCTTGATATAAAGTATAGGCTTCCCAACTACTAGGTGAGTTATGGGGCCCTGGTACGTGATATCCTATAGAGCGGATACATTTATCATTGATATCCTAAGATGACATTGGGTGCCATGTATCAAGGGATATGTCTCAAGACGTGTCTTGAGATACGTCAGAAGATAAAGTCATATTTAAATTGATGTTTTGTAGGTGGCAAACATTTTTTTCTTGAGATTTGGTTTGGCAGTTAAATATATTCTAAATAAAATGATATTTACCAAAAATTATAATAAAGGTGATTTATTATAATTTTTGGTCATAACAACATTATATTATAAAGAATCTGTTTTTTTTTTGGAAATATTTTCCTTATAAAATATTATTTAGGGAATCGAAATATAAATAATACACATTATAAATTAAAATATTAATAGTAGTCAATTATGTATTACAAGATTAGATTTGTTGAAGTGAGTTTTTTTTTAATTATTTATATAGCTTTAGCATATAAATGCATGTAATATTAGTAAATAAATACATATAACAATTTGCTGATTAAATATATTGAAAATAAATGTTTTTTTTTTCATACAAACAATGTTTTTTTAAAGTTTAAGTTTTTTTTTTAATATTTTATTAGCAACTTGTATTATGTATTCTGTAGTGTGATATTGCTATTTCTTAGTGTATATGGCTTATTTGTAGTATTTATTTTTTATTTTGTATTTTTCCTATTATATTTATGGATAGATGGTCTGTTTTTTATATTATTCTTTCACTTATAATGTAACTGACGTATTATTTAGTTGTTATATAAAATATCTAGGAATTTCAGTGTCCATTATATGTTTAAAGTCTTTTTGGTATTATACAGTAGTGACCAGTTCGCGGCTTCGCCCACTTGTACTGCGGAATCATTTATTTTCTCATCTAAATTACTTTTCTGCTCCAATACCTTTATCAGTATAAATCTATCTCTATCATTGATAACTGAAGTTTCGGCCAGTTCAATAAAACATTTATTTTGTAAACTTATATTATGATATGAAACTCTTTTGTTGAATAAACGCATAGACTAACAGACATACCGACAAACACAAAAAATAAAATTTTCTCATATAATATACTTTCTATGTACAGATTGAGATTAGTTACAGTTTAATTATGTGTATAGATTACTTTGTTTATGTATGCTTTCATGCATGTAATGTATGTACTCTATTTAAGAATATATTAAAATGAAATCAGATAAATCCTACTTATTATATAAAAAAAATGTTAATTTAAATTTGAAATAACTAAAATATCTCTTGAAACTTGAATTTTGAACTAAAACTATCGTGTATATCTTATAAATCTTCATATCTTAATATCAGAATATTAGCTCTGGTAAGCAGGCAAAGCGCGGTGTTCAGTTCCGCTACTCAATACTCAATGTCTCAATAATTTGGCGGAAAGTGGGGAACAGAGTGTGTTAACACTGTGTCACACAATGTGAAGCTGAAAAAAAAATCTTTATATTATATAACTACAGCTAAATATAAATCTCTTTACATAAATAGAAAAAAATATTTCCGTAGACGATGTTGTTATATTTATATTATAATGCCTGGATATTTTATTTTATAAGAAACTTGTTTTACGGCTTGTGTTGTAACATTTATTATGTTTATTTTAACTTCGTCAAGTAATCTTTAACTATTCAAGATTTATTTGTTGAAATAAAACAAAATTTAAACATCAGCCAGTAATTGAATCTGTATCATCTATCCATGAATTAATTTAAAGTATTGGTTCAGCAATTAGTTTTGTAATATGCCAATAATATGTATAATATGCACACAAAAATACCCTTCCCGGGTATCGAACCCCTGATCCATTTATATATGTACCAGTTAATACTGGTGCTTGAGGCGTTGAACGCCGCTCTGGAAATATAAATATTAAAAATACACTTCCCGGGAATCAAATTCCTGTTTTCTTTATATAAGTGCTAGTAGTTCAGTAGTTAGTAGGAGGTATGTCTTACAGCGTCGAACGCCGTGCGCGGCCGCAAGCCCGCCGTCCCCTGCGCACCGCTGCCAGCCCGCTCGCCTTGCCCTCGTGAGTACTTTCACGCTTATCACGCGCTAACACGTTGTTAACACACGATGTTATGTTTCACGTGTTTAATAATCTAACTGACTAAGTTACATTGGGTATCGTTTCTTCTTTGTTCAAGGATGTTATTCACGTGATTTCACATAATTTTTTATGTTGTACATTTTTTACGTGTTTAACAGCGTCAATACGAGAAAAGTGTTTTCACGTGATATCACGTTTATCACTTCTCCATATGATATCACACTTATCATTTATCACGCAATGCAAATATCACAACATTATTATGTACTATAAATACTACAGTACGGTCGACGAGTCGTGGCCGCCTTGAAGTTAGCTAGGCACATTTGATCTTGGGATTTTTTCTTATTTTTGATTATTTTCTCCTCGAGTTACAACGAATAAATATTCAAAAAGCCTAACTTTAAGGCGGCCGGATTGAAAAAATCCTAAAATATAACGTTATTTAGCATCAAACATGCTATCATCATACATTTTCCATAATTTAATATTTTACATTTGTCTAACACCATACTAATTGGCCGTACGTTGATCATTGTGATATGTCATTTTCATATGTTGTAATACTTTTAACGTACTTATTTTGTGTGAAATAACACTAAAAAAAATGTAAATATATATTTTTAACGTGTTTTTCTAATATGTCAACAAGAACAAACATATAGTGGTATGCTGATGTCATTACATACTGATTTCATTAAATTCTGTTCATATGTGGACTACATATGGTATTTATTAATTTTAATTTTATAAGTACAACATTAATTGTATTAACAATAAAAATCATTATACAGGGTGGAATAGGCAGCGCTCCTTTTACGGAAACAGTATATAGGGTAAAATATTTCATACCTATACCTAAAGAAATTAATCAAGATGCCTCAACAGTTTGGACGTAGGATATTTTTTTCATTTCACGATTTTTATCCACCCTGTATTTCGTGTGACGCGATTACGTATAGATCCCAATAACATAAACACTTACTACTACAAAAATACTACTAAAGGTTAAACAACTTTGAACTTTATCGCCAATACCTACGACTCGATTTCGAGATGAGCCGTGTGCGGCGGTGCTCCTTTGATAGATTTATGTGTGCGTGCGTCATCTTTACAAATGGCGTTTTATTTTAAAATGACAATTTTATTATTTATTTTGTTTGAAAAAATAACTTTTTCATTTTTGGAAATTTATTTTTTTCTGATGTATATTAGGCTTTTATAGAGTAGTTAAAACTGTGATTTCATTTAAAGTGGTGCTTACACTTCCACCCTGTATATCTTTGTAAAATAATTGACAATAATAAAAACACAACACCTTACACGTTAATGTTAGACAGCTTTGACAAAATTGACATTGATTTAATCAGATGAAATCACTTCGAATTCACGATGTTTTCTCAATAATCATATAAAAATAATATTTATCTGTTTCTTAAATTGTAAAACGACGTTAGAAATACATTTAAAAAATATTAAAATGTAATTGCATGACAAAAAGGACTAAAACAAAAAAAAACATTGCTTTTTCATAAAAAGTATTGATTTTTTATCTACGTATTACATAACGTCAAAATTTATTATCTGTATACGTACACTTTGACAAGAGCGATTTTTTTATTTAGCTAGCACTCATATTTTACACAGATTATATATCAAAAGTATATAATTTTTTTTAAACCTTCCATGATTTCCAGTTCCAGATATTGGAGACGGCGTCACTACTAATGATATAGTAATTTATATGTAAAATATTTATTTATCGCTTCTGTTATATATTATAGCTAATTTATTTATGGTTGTTAGTTTGTTTTTGTTGGTAGCATGCACGCTTCTCAAGTTTTTAAGTTTTTTTTTATTTATTATAATTTTTGGTATCGTTTTCCACACTATAGATGTATTTGTAAATATTCCTGACTGTCTATGATAGTTGTGTGGTTGTGTGGCGGTCAGTCTGGTTTTCATACGGCGTTGAGATCCACCACTCAACTCAATAAATAGACTGTTCGAAATCGAAACGAATTTAATATTAATATATCTTTGCTTATTTTGTATAAGTACATTTTGAATACACTAGTAAACTTTGTTATGCCGTTGCGTTAAAAAGTTGTATATATTTTGTCTTGTCCTTCTATTTATAATTCTACTTTGGCGTCCATCGATTCTTTAACTCGATGCATCCTCTATTTTTGTCGTAATATTTTTGATCGTTCTTTGTTATTATTGCCTTTGGTTTAGAAAAAAAATATTTAATACAATAATGATTTAACATTCGTAGAGACGCATAAAATATAAAAAAAATGCTTCCTTTTAATGTAAAATTTAAAATGATAATGTTTTATTAACCTTATAAGTAACATAATTTAGCATTTTGACCTGTTTTAAACCATTTGAATGTTGTTACTTCATGTTTTATTAAAAAATACCAATTATTTCTACTACATTGAGATTACGTTTTTAAATTTTGCATGAATGTTTTAATATGCTATGAACTTCAAAATCTTCTTTGCATTTTCTCTATCGGAATTATCCTTCCTTATAATATTTTTTTTTCTATAAATCCCTATAGAAACTATCAACACGTTGTTGTTATAATCGTATGGTAATTCAGCCATTTAGTGTGTTTTGAAAAAAGCGGGTTCAAATTTTATATATACCCATAGTCAAATACTTACATATAAAATTTCATAGCTTTATCAATCCTAAAAAATATAAAGAAAATCATTTTTAAATAATCATTAATTGTGTGGTGTTTTGGTTGTGGTGTATTATCATCCTTGTTTCATTGTAAAGTCACTGTAAACAAACACAAATGTTCTCCAAAACTCAATCTTCTAATATCTACTACATGTCTTATAATAATAAATGTCGTGTATAGAATAATTTAAGTTATTTACATAATCATTAAGTTGTTATTAGATTCTTATTTCAAAATTACCTTTAAAACAGATAAAATGTTATGTTGATATTTGAAATAAAGTTGTTGTAAATAAAGTTCTAAATATTATTATAATATCGTTTTGACGTAAAGTAAAAGAACCTTCCAGAACACTTAATTGTTGTTTATAATTCTACACGCATCGTCGCTATGGTGATGAAAAGAGTCAACTTGTGTACTACGTGAGAGATACTATGGGAAAATGAAAGAAAATGAAAAGAACAATTTTTTTTTTCCTCAAAACAAATTAACAGTAAATTTTCAAAAAAATATAGTTTAAAGGCTATAGATAAATAATATATTTTCTTGTTAGGCCGTTACACTTCACAGAGAAATGGAATTACAAATTACATTTTTAAGTGTTGTGGAATCTTTTTACATAACATAAAAAATATATAAATATAATACTATGTATGACTTTTACTAAATTTTTTACCTAAATTTAAAGTGCCTGTTTATCTGTAGCTCCAGTGTACGCGAGGTGTACGGCGGCGCGCACCCGCAACGATGACACAGACATCGGCACAGGCACTCTCCCACACACAACACTCACGCTAATGCCAACATAAACAATGATACTAACAACTAAATAGAGAAATACCAACATAAGAACACGGTAAACAACAAAACCAACATTAGTATCAACACAAACACCAATAAGATAATCTAAATAAAGGAATACCAACATAAAAATGCAATAAACAACAATACCAACATCAACAATACGTAAAACTTAATAAAGTAATACCAACATAAAAACACAATGAACATACAAATTTAGACATCAACACCAACATTACCAACATAAAATAACATAAATAAAAATGACTATGCGATAACGACTAGTTCTACATTCACATTTTATTAATAGAGAGCTTTTATTGGCTGTTTACTTATACGTGATATCTTAAAGTGATTAAAGTCATAATTTTTTCATCAGTCAATATATTTCTATAATAAATAGTAATACTGTATGTTTGAGATGATTTAAATATGATGTCAACAGCATATAGAAACTCTTTTCCATTTTTAATGTAATCTTTGTTTTTTAAATAGAACACCTATTTAATATCGTTTAAGTATATATATGTTTGTGAGTTTTATATTTTTCGCTACAATTTTAAATAAGTTATTCAACATTTATTGTAAAATTAATAAATTTAAAAGAACTCAATTTTTTTACTACTAGTCGATATCGCTGAAAACTTGGGAAATTTATTTATATTTTTTCTATAAAAATCTAAATAAATTCTTTTTTTTGTTTATTATACTATAAATATTAGGCGTTTATACGCTATTTTCTTTGATTAATTTTCTTTTGACAAACCCTTTATGTGACAAATAGCAACATTCTTGATGAATGATACTAAAATGCATTGGTCTATAATGAATATGTTAATAGATAATAAAAATAAATTTTAATTGAGTGTTTAAAAGGATCTGCTTCTATAAATTTAAGCTCTTTTTTCGATATGATGTAAAAAAAAAACAGTTTAGTCACCGTATTGGAAGGTGTATAATATGTAATCTGTAATATTAAATAACAAAAAAAAAGTTGTATGTCAAAGTTGTATGTAAAATGATTAGAAATAGCATTAAATGAAGTATGATTTAGTTATTAAATAATGTCACATGGAAATGCTTTAGTTGTTCTAGAAAAATCTTTTATTTATTATATTTTTTTATTTTGTATTTTTTTTTATTTTCCATGTGATATTTTATATTATGATGTAATGATAACGGGTACGTTTAAGCCCTTTGAGCCTTTTCCAGTTACAGAATGGATAGTCTTGTTTTTTTTCTATGATTGCTATTTTTTAATATTTTTTCAGGTTTTTTTTAAAAAAGGTTATAAAAATACTTATATATTTTCTGATATGTTTTTTTTCTTTTGAAAAGTCCATTCTGTATACTATAATGGTAAGTTATATTAGTTATTATAATACGTAGACGAGATCCTAACATTTTATAAATAAATAGACTAATAGTATCCCGTAGGCACAAAATAAGGGTGCTGGACAAACGAATCACCCATTCCTGTAATAAAATATTTGATTTTAGTTTGTATTTTTTTTAGTTTATATGTCATCGTTTTAGTATGTACGCTATCGTTATCTAGATTCAGTCCAAATTCTTTTATTATGTTTTATTTTTTGTCTGTGGCCTGTTTATGATTATGTAATGTCTATAGCACTGATTATTGGGATTAAAATTAAAAAATGTCTAAATTTTAATTTCTTTTTTTGTTTTTCATGTATTGGTTGTTTTTTTTTTATTTATATAAGATTTCTTATGTTATTATTACAAGGACCTACTACAATCCATTTGGACTGAAATCAGTTACGATGGACAAGAATAGACATCACGCTTTATTATTCGTACCTATTAAATGTAAGATAGTATTAAATAAGAGTTAATAGTTTCATATCGCACGTAATTTAAATGAAGTTATAATACTCCATCAAACCGTTATTAACTTTAATTGACGTTAAAACATATTAACAGATTGCGAAAAGAACTGATTAAGGTTAAAGAAAACCAAGTGAAAGCGAGACAAAGATAATTTTGTCTCTTTCTTAACGCTGATTGGTCAGTACTAAAAAAAAATTAAAATCTTGTTTCTCATTGGTCAGTATTTAAGATTTGCTATCTCTTTCTATCCTATCTGTCAAATATGGTGTTATTTCTCGTTTTTTGGACGTAAGTTCTAAATGAAATGTCGTAATAGATAACTATAAGATATTTTTAGATGTAATATTGATGTTAGTGTAAAGAAAACAATTCTTATTCGTGTGATGATTAAACTCTTGGTAGCGGAAAAGGAGTTTTATTTATTTTCCTGCCTGTTAAATGTCATTTTTACATTTTGCATTTAAAATAAAATAAATAAATCAGCTTCACGCTGTATCTCGAAGACTGCAGGGTAGGCAGAGGGAACCTAGTGTTAAGATACTCCGTTCCCCACTTTCTGCCGAATTCTGAAGGCATTGCGTGTTGAGTGGCAGAACTCAATGCCGCGCTTTGCCTCGACACCACAGCGAGGAAATGGAAATATAAATTTAAGTAATTATTTCATCTCCTCGAGTGGGGATCGGACCCACAACCAGTTGGTTTTACAGTCACACTTTGTGCCACTGCGCCACGACTGGCCTCATTTTCTATTTTGCCTTTATATTGAAGCCGTCGTGACTGGGGGAAAGACCTCGAGAGAATGTAATATTTAATATTTTCATTTCCTCGCTATGGTAACGATGCTAGGCAAAACGTCGCGTCTCGCGAATTCGGCACAAGTGTCTTAATGGAAAAACGGAGTGTCTTAGCACTAGGTTCATGAGCGTCTCTAGAGATAATTTCTGAAAAGGCTATAGCTTTGTATAGATATGTTTATGACTTTTTTCCAGTGCAAAGTTATCCTAGTAAAATTTCTTGGGATGAGTACGGCCAACCCGGCCCATTCTATTCCTAGGGATATTAATGAATTTCCTGGTTCTCTCGGCATACCCTGCGCGTGATACAGCTTGGAGATAAAAAATAACCACATTTTTTTATTTTTTTATGAGCCCTATCAGGCTTATGTAGTTTATCTTCTAATTTTTAAATAAGTCAAAGAATACATTGCAAGTTCAAAATATATTTAAGAAAGCTAATCTGATTTGAGAACTCAATCAAGCAGTCTTCCGTCATACAAAAAAAAAAAAATAAGATTTGATAACGTGTTCAAAACGCAAAGATTGGGAAGATAATTAACCAGAAAATACATAGCTGTCATTCACCTACAGCGTCCATGTGGAAAAGAATATTTGTTGTTCAAAATGCCTCGTTTACTTATATGTGAAATTAAATAAAACACAAATCATCTCTTTAAATAATAATATAATAAATTTGAAAAAACCCAATTTACCAAATAAACAATAGCAAAGGTGAATAAAATGACAATAAATCACAATAAAAAACCC
>DWQW01011898.1:0-11163 GCA_018249695.1 Heliconius erato demophoon
ATATATATATATATATATATATATATATATATATATATATATATATATATATATATATATATATATATATATATATATATATATATATATATATATATATATATATATATATATATATATATAATAAACAATCATTAACCTAAATCTAGGAATGTAACCCTCAACCGTAGCTTTTATAGTTACATGCTGTGCCGGCTTCAATTTTTTTTTTCAATATATAAGTATTCCTCGGAGTATATGTGTGAATATACATCATAGTTGTAAGTGTTGTTGTTGCTAATTTCGAATAATTTAATTTCTTATTTTTAGGGATCCGTACGTACGTCGCAAGGAATAAACGGAACCCTTATATGATTACTGTGGTGTACGTACGTCCTTCCGTTTCTGTCTGTCGAGACATTTTTTCTCAAGAATGCGTAGAGTTATCAAACTGAAATTTATATCAAATTCTCAAATCTTGGAGCTGAAAGGAGTGAAAAAATTAAACTTCTATCAAAAGATACAGCCGTTTATTCTGAAAATTTGAGCATTTTTTCGAAACTCGCAAGGGAATGGTGGCTGTTGAATGGTGAATCAAAACCTACAGGGTACTTATCCGAGAACTCAATCCGAATCTTGAAATTTAGTACGAACAACGTCTTCTAACTCAGATAAATGAAAAATTGCGAAAAGTAAAAAAATATTAGTTCTATGAAATGAACAAAATCATTACAAATATATATTTGTAGTTCAGATGCCCGTATACTTAAGTTTGTTTCCTTAGTTGTACTTTCTTTTTCCCAAATGACATACAGTCCTGAAAATCGTACGGAAGCCTCGTGCGCGAGTCCGGCTCGCACCTAACCGGTTTTTATAGCTTCGCGCTGTATTCCGCACATAGGGGGGTATGTAGGAGGACCCTGGGAACCTAGTGTTAAGACACTCCGTTCTCATTTAGAGGCACAGTAAGTTAAAGTTTTGGGTTCGACACTCGCTCAAGGAAATGAAATATTTAATATTTTCATTTTCATTTCCTCGCTCTAGTAAGAAGGTAAAGCGCGGGGTTGAGTTGCGCCATTCACCACGCAATGCCTCCAAAATTCAGGGGAAAGTGGAGAAGTGACTGAATTAGAATTTATAATTAATTCAAAATAAAGATATTATATTTTTTTATGGCTGCACGTTTAGTAGTAGTAGTAGTAGTAGTAGACTACTAGTGGACTAGTAGGGCAGCGCGAGGGAACCTATTGCTAATATGTGTCTTAGCGTTGTTAACTTAACCAATTTCGAAACAATTTTAGAGTCATTGTGTATTGAGTGTCAAAACTTAACGCCGCGCTTTATCTACTAGAGCTGGAAATTAATTAAAAAAATAATACGAACTATAAATAATATTATTAATTTCTACTTCCATAAAAAAAATAATCCCTGTCACCGCACCTACAGTAATCTACTTCTAAGACAGCTCCAAGTTTTGTTTCGGGATTAGAATAATTAAAACGGTCAGTGGTTTATCATTAAGATAAAAAATGCGTTTTCCGGCCACTTTTTTCTTCTTAACTGTAAGGGATTTGTTAGAACGAAGTTTTCTAAAGATTTTATGAATAATCGCTGTGAAACTTAAAAGTTATGGTTTTTAATATTATTGTTTTAGTTAAATTTATGTTTATTACAGAATTAGATTACTTCACTACCTGTTAGCCATTATAAACATGTTTTTTCAACAGAACTAAATAATAAGAGAAAAAAAAGATGAAAAATATTAGGAAATTCGATATGCTTACTAATCAGGCAACCCAAGGTCCATCAGCCATCGTTCAACTCCATCATCAGACCAGCTTAATGGTATCATTGCATTATCGTCTAATCAACATAAATAATTTCCAAGTTTCATGATGATATAACAATTAGGAGTGCTTGTAATTCAGATTCCTAGATTTTATTTTATAGTAATTTTTTTACAGCTTGATCTTATAAAAGCGTTTTGAAAAT
The DNA here is from genome assembly GCA_018249695.1 of Heliconius erato demophoon. NCBI lineage: Eukaryota > Metazoa > Arthropoda > Insecta > Lepidoptera > Nymphalidae > Heliconius > Heliconius erato. The sequence continues at coordinate 1,972 of DWQW01011898.1, forward strand.
CAATGATAGGCTACAACAAAGTTATCGCAGTCGATACGAAATAGAAAAAAAAATGGAAACTATTACAAATATTTTTGAATGTATTTTTTAGTATGCCTAAAGTGCTGCATATAGAAAAATACGTTTTTAGGCAATATAAATAAAAAAATCAAAGTAGCGCGAGAGGACATTGGTCTATGAGACTAAATCTCTTAGACCAATTTTCAAGAGGCGCAGGTTCAAATTCCGCTACGTAAATTTTTCATATATCTTAACAATTGCTATTATTTCTGTATATGTTTTATTATCTCATTTTCATTTATTAAGAAAATCTGTATGTTTTCACTCCATCAATTTGAAGCTTTGACAGTTAAAAGCAGTTTTAATATAATTATGTTTGATTTGTAAGATGTTCACAAGTTTTGCTTTTTGTTTTACGTTTCTAATTCAAAATTTTTAATTGACTTAAATTGTCATCATCTTTCAATTATCACATTTTCGTTATACTTGAATATACATAATAGAAACCATCAAGGCGCAGAGACGCAAGTCTGCGACTGTAAACGCGACTATTGTGGGTTCGATTTCCACTCAGAGAATGAAATCTTTGATATTTTTATTTCCTCGCTTTGGTATCCAGATTAAGCGCGGCGTTGAATTTCGTCCGCTACTCAACACGCAATGTCTCAAAAATTCGTTCGATAGTGAGGAACAGAACTCGAAATCGGTCTTCGGGTTTATCCGCTGATCCTGCTAAATTTGGGATACAAGGTTAAGCTGACTGTACACTAGATACTGAATATAGACTTGGATAACCTAATGCGTATGTACGCAATATATTAAAATTATGTTCATTTTTCTGAGTGCTATCAGCACTTGCGTGCGGCGCTAAGTTCCACCAATTAATATGCAATATCTGAAAAATTTGGTGGAAATATAAATAACAAGGTACACGAACATATTATTGCTATTTAAAGTGACAAATTGTTCACCAAATACTTTGCTTGAAAATTAGCTGTTTGTAAAAGATACGGGTTTCATACCTTATAAAGGAAAAACGAAAACCTTATAAGATCACTTTGTTGTCCATTTGTCCGTATGTCAATCCATATATTGTTTATCTTCACATTTTATTAGAAAATCTAGTGTCAAGACACTTCATTCTCAGTTTCGTATCTACATCACACACAAATAAAGGCCAGTCGTGGCGCAGTGGCACAAAGTATGACTGTAAAACCGACTGATTATGGGTTCGATCCCCGCTCGAGGAGATGAAATATTTACTTAAATTTATATTTCCATTTTCTTTTTTCAAGATCAAAGATTTCCAAGTTCTGCCACTCAACACGCAATGTCTCCAGAATTCGGCAGAAAGTGGGGAACGGAGTATCTTAACATTAGGTTCCCTCTGCCTACCCTGCTGTGTGCGGGATACAGCGTGAAGCTGATTTATCACACACAAATTGAAACCACATCTTGTCGTGTTTATAGTCAAATGCCACGAGCTGAGCCCCTGTGCCACGGCTGGCTCCTATTTTTATTTGTTTCTAAAATAAGGGAAACAGAGTAAGACACACAAGCGTGTATAGAATAAATTAATTATTACTTTCCTGCATAATTTGCTGATGTTTATTTAGGACTTGCCATTTCAGATTTTTTACAAAAAAGGTTTCCAGCCCGTTTCTAAATGTTAGATGAAAGATATTTTTTTAATATATAAAATTTTATACGTTAGCCGCTGTCTTTGGTGCCTTTGTAATTTTTTTTATGTAATTAATTAAAATAATTTTACGTTAATTTGTAGTGTTGGAAGTTAAACTATCGCTAAGTCGCTAAGACTAAGTTAGGCTAGTCGTGATGCAGGATCACAAATGTGCGACCGTAAACGCGGTAGGTTGTGGGTTCAATTCACATTCGAATTAAATAAATGTTTAATATTTTATCACTCTGGTAACGAGGCAAAAGCGGCGGTGATGCCTACAGAATTTGACAGAAAGTGGGGATCGGAAGTATCTTAATGTTAATTGAGTTTCTTAATACTACTTCCACAGGTTCCCTCTGTGTACTCTGCTATGTGCGTGAAACTAATAAAAAAAAAAACAAAAACAATGAATATTAGTATAGGTATCCCTGATATTATAAGATTATTTGTTCTGATTTTATGTGCGAACTCTTCAACCGATTATCATGATATTTTGTATGTATATAATTTTAAAAATGTAATCAATGACACAGGGACGGGTTTAAAAAAAAGAATGAATCAAAATATTATTGCTCTTATTTGATATCTTTGTGATTTTTAATGACAATAACGTTAGCGAAGCGCCATGAAAAAGTTAGTATTATAATATTCGTAAGTAAAGCACAGAAATGAAGTTCCATTTCACTTTGTGATGATTTTCTTATGAAATATATACTCCTTTTCCTTTTATTTTTCGAATGAGCCGTATGCTGTTGGCTCTACTGTTATCTACAGCGTCACCGGGCTTTGGGAGGCCGAGCTAGAAGTTTCCCACGGTCAGTCTGCGCGAACACAACGTTAGCGCAAAAGAAGATGGGTCTGACACACGTTTTGCACTATGTTGACTGAAACGCGGCCGGACATGAAGACAGCGGTATCGTCCGCGATAGGGCTAGGTTCGTGCCTTGGGATTTTGGGATGCCGTGAGGATGGAGCCTTGGAGGACTCCAGCGGTAATTGGCCGACTGGAGGATACCCTAAGGTACCCTACCTTCGGCCCTGAAGCGAAAGGAGCTGTTTGATACGTTGTCTCGTATGGTGTGCACGAATCTGCCTGGTACGCCTGCCTTTAGTATTTGGAGATCAAACGAGGAGACTTTATCAAAAGCTTTACTATGTCTAAGGAAATTGCCGCTGAATAGACTTATAATTTATTGCAAAATTATGCACATGTTTTTTTTAGCTTCACACTATATTCCGCACATAGCAGGGTTGGCAAAGAGAACCTGGAAATCACAGACAGTATTAAGACACTCTGTTCCCATCAAGACACATCCGTTTCCACCTTTCCGCCGAATTCCGAACGCATTACGTGCTTAATGGCGAAACTCAACGTCGCGCTTAGCCTCGTTACTAGCGTGAGGAAATGAAATGATATTATATATTTCATCGCCTCGGGCGGCAATCGAACCCACAACCTGCTGCAGTCACACGCTTGTGCCCCTGTGCTACGAGTCGTGGTCTACGACCAGATTTCCTTGCTAAATTGCTTATGCAACATAACAACAATATATTTTTAAATTCAAACCCGTAGTTTCTGAAATTATTGCGCTCAACCAAACAAACAATAAAAATCCTCCTTAACAATGACCCAATATAGAACATTTTGTTTGACATTTGCCTAAATGTAAGGTAAATTAGTGGAAAGTGTAAATACGATGTATCAGTGTGAAATCATCTATCTAATCAATGCGTTTAACCGCGCTCAATTTGATTCACGTGAACTAATAATGTTTGTTTACCGGTCTCGTTATATCGAACGTTAGCGTATAGGTACATTAAATTACATGCAATATGACTTTTTATGGTGAAATTCTATATTAATTGACGATTATTAAAAGTTTTGACAGTTGAATATTAGTGAGAAGAGGCGAACGTGACAAAGAGGCACAGTATTTGGCTATAAACACGACGGCTGTGCGTTCGCTTGCGACTCGGGGAAATAAATTATCATTTCTTCGTTCTGATTGTACCTAAAAAGTACTGAGCTCATATTCTATATTATTTTTTGTATTAATATATAGAACCATTAAGGAAAGTTTATATAAATAATACAACCATATAATGAGGAGAGGTCAATATTATTAGAGGCTGTCGTGGCACAGACGCTGTTTCGTCTTGATTGTAAATGTAATATGCTTTGGTCTCCATTCGGGGAATGATAATATTTTAATTTTTGACTCTTTCGTTGAGTTCCGCGAATAATGATGCAGTATCTCATAATTTTCGTAAAAAATAAAGAATGGAGTATTTTAACACTAAATTCCCTCCCTCTGCCAACTGCTAACACTGCGATTCGGGTAAAGACGTAAAAAAACCAATGTATATCATGCGGACGAAGCCACGAGAAAGACACTAGCGTGTGTATATATATATCAAAAATCTCATGCATTTATAAAAGGTGATTATAAAAGGCTATTTGATAATAGGGCGGTTAATTTGTCAGAGCCAGTGACGTGTTTATTTGTTTAACCGTTCAGTTCAAAAGATGAAGCTTTTTGGTCATTTATTATTGGAAAAGTCCTGAAATTATGATTATTACAAAATTCATCTGTTTTAACTAAACTTGAACAAAGGTGGCAAAAAATATTTAAGGAAAAGGAACTACTGACGCTACCGACTATAAATTATTTTTTAACAAAAACAAACCGAATTCAAACACTACTAAACAATATAAAATAAATTTACTTAACGTAAAGCAATAGTACTTTGATGTTGTTAAAAAAATAATTAAAGAAAGATTTTATAATTTTGAAGTCGGTGCCAAGTATAACAAATAGGCTAATTTGATATTGTAGTAAGATTGTTGTAGCATTAGCTTGACTTATGTTGTCGTTTCTAATTATATTTGGGTAGCGGAAATTTGTAAAAATCTCCCTGCGGAGATGCTAACGTATAAAAAATTTGTGGAGCTTTAGGTTAAATGGTTTAGACGGTTTCCAAGAGGCATATGTTCAAATCTCACTACGTTCAAATTTTTACATGTTTACTAAAAAATATTTTTATCCTAAGTGTATAATAATACTTTAAAAATGCTTATAATGGCCTAATTGAATAAAAAATATTTTGATTTTTATTTTTAATCTTAAATTAGGCATTTATTTTTCACTTTACATGTGTAGCGGTGTAAATATAAAGAGACTAATGTTAAGACATTCTATTTTCCATACATATTTTAGAGCGATGCTTTTGGATATCTCACATAAAAATAATAATAAAAATAGCATGAGGGCCAGTCATAGCGTAGAGGCACAAACGTGCGACTGTAAAGGTGACAAATTATGTCTTCGATTCCCACTCGAAAGAAATGAAAAAAATAATATTTTACGAAAAATATTTTTTTATCGACGCAAGTCGTGGCGATGAGTTCTGCTATGCAACACGCAATGTTTCCAGAATTCGGCGAAAAGTGGGGAATGGAATTTTCTTAATGATAAAAGTATCCTAACACTAAGTTCCCAGATTCCGTCTGCCTAATAAGTTCTTTGATTTTCACGTTTATTACACATTTGAAATGAAACTATCTTAACCGGATTAATCGTGTATATTTTAAATTATTAAATTATTATTCCCTCTGCCTGCTCTACTACGTGCGGAATATAGCGTTCTCAGCAAATTCAACCCATACCTAAGCTACTACAGCTCTTTTATGTTATCTTCAATATTAATCACGCTTTCTCTTATAGTTTGCGCCACATTTTAAATATAACACTGCGGTTGTGTGTACGTATAAACAAATTACAGTGTACATTATTACAGGCTTTGTTTTTAAAATTATAGACTTCGAGTTTCAATTTAAGTGATAATTAAGGTTATCTAAAAAGCTTCATAAAGTGGGGAACGGAGTGTCTTAACACTAGGTTCCCTCTGCCTACCCTGCTGTGTGCGGGATACAGCGTGAAGCTAATTTAATTTTTTTTTTTTTTCATAATGACTCAAAGTAGTGCATATGAATAATTAATTGTGATTATTTTCTATATATGATGTATCATGAATATGTTGAGATTAGAATCTGGTGTTAAGACACACCGTTTTTCACCCACTGAACCAATTTTCAAGGCATTGCATATTAAGTGGTGGAGTTTAACGCCGAGTTAGGTCTCGTTACCAGAGCGAGCAAATGAAAATAATATTTCTCCAAAGGAGAATCGAACCGACACTCATAGTGGCTATAATAAGGCACTTCTTCAGTTCGTTTGTATCAACGATAATAATAGAAAAACACCATTAAACAACAAAATGTGCTTACAAAGCTGTTAAACATAAAATGCAAAATGACTCAGATGCTTTCCAGAATTAATTAAGTTTATATTTTAGTAAACATAATAAACCACACTGTTTCTTAAAACTTGAAGAATTACTCGTCTACATTATAAATTTGGCTTGAAATTACATGTGAAGTTTAGCTCGATGAATAAATATATATAAAAAATGCAATATATATATACAAATGATAAGTTTAAATTAAGCAAACGCGGAGTAATTAAATATTTATATCCTCGCTTTGGTTTGGCGAATGGAAGTAACTTAATGAAAACGGAGTGTCTTTGTCTACGTTCTCAGAAAAATCGGTTTGAATGCGGGTTAGGGAGTGTCTTAACACAAGGCTCACCTTCACGCTGTATCCCGCACACAGCAGGGTAGGCAGACGGAACCTAGTGTTAAAACGCTCCCCACTTTCCACCAAGTTTTAGAGGCATTACCTGTTGAGTGGCGGAACTCTACGCCGCGCTTTGCCTCGACACCAGAGCAAAGAAATGAAAATATAAATGTAAATAAATATTTCACTTCTTCGAGTGGGGATCGAACCCACAACCAGTCGATTTTACAATCACACTTTGTGCCCCTGCGCTTCGACTGGCCGCATTTTTTTCAATCTGGCTAAATAATAAAATGAAAATTCTGGATTTTATTCCGCCTTCTAGCTCTCTCTAATAAGCATAAAAACAATGTTATTATATTGTTTTATGTTTATAGTACAATGAATATAGAATTGTTTCAATTTCTATGATGAAATATGAAATATGTTGTCAAATTGCCCTTTAAAAAATCCATACATTTTTATTCTAAAAAGCCTGTCTAAAGCTCTCAAAGATATTTCTCAGAGGACATTCGGCGTTTTACTTTATATCTGAATCTCTTGATATAGATAAGCTAAATAGGCCATTAATTTATTGCTTAATTGACTGGAAATAGATTTTTTAAGAAATGAAAATAATGAAATAATTTATTAACTCAAAGCGCGGCGTTGCCCACCACGTAATGTTGGAAACATTACGTGGTATTCGGCAGTGTGGGATCTTAATAGAGAACAGAGTGTCTTAACACTCAGTGTCCTTGCTTTCTCTGCCTACCTTGCTATATGCGGGATACAGCGTGAAGCTAAGAAAACCTACTTAAGTATATATTATGTTAAATCATAAATAATAAATATTTAGGTAGATTAGACGTAAGAGGTTTCCGTTACTGAGTGACTGAAAGACAACGTACAGATAAAACTACTACAATTTACAATTTGTAACTTGTCATGTAGATACGTTAGATGGAAGAGGTTTCCGTTACTGAATAGGCAGGTAGGTGGTCGAGTTTAGTGGAATTCTAAGAGAAGATTTCTCGGATTTTTTCGGTGACGGTAAAAACGAGATATACAAAGTTAGGAGGGGAGTGTTAAGCACTAAGTTTTCTCTTTCTCCTATGCTAATAAATTGTCAGCTTACATTAAGACAATTCTTTTCTCCACTTTTCACCGAATTCTGGGGCATTGCCCGTTCAATGTCTTTGTCTTATTACCAAAGCAAAGAAAAGAAATGATTAAATATTTCATTTCCTCGAGTGAGAATGAAATATATCACCAATCGCATTACAGTTATTAGACTTGTGTTGTGTTATCTTTCATTTAATTATAATTCCTCTTTGGCACTTTTATTTCTCAACTAGCGTTTTACCCTTGAAAAATGACTAACCTACACTATACTAACCTACACATTACATAACAAGAACATGAACAAACGTTTTGAATGAAAACACATCTTCGTTTCACGGACAAAGCAAAATCTCTTATCGACTGGATAATATGAGACACTCACTCAGATTTCCTCAGGGATAGCGTCCATTCTGTATAACGTGATATATTTAGATCTAATGCTATTTCACTGAAATGAGAAATCTCTATAGTTTTGATGTAAGTTTAAATCAATGCTTGATTAGATATTAGTGTAGTCATCGTGGTGTGGTGGGACAGTGACGGTTGTGGGTTCGATTTCCACTGAGGGAAATGCAGACTGCGCGCCGTTGAGTTCTATCGCCATTCAACACATTGTTTTAAAAGCTATGTTTACAATCTAACATTGCGCCATGATGACTATTTCTTTTAATCCCACACATAACAGGGTAAGCAGAGGAACGTGGAAACTAGTCTTAAGTATTAAGGAAGTCAGTTCCCGTTAAGCAACATAACAGGGTAAGCAGAGGAACGTGGAAACTAGTCTTAAGTATTAAGGAAGTCAGTTCCCGTTAAGACACTTCCGTTCCCCACTTTCCACCGAATTCTAGAGACATTGTGTGTTGAGTGGCTAAACTTGCCTCGTGATCTCCGACTGGGAATCGAACCATCGAACGTAGGATTAATGAAATTAAAATGTTTTTTTGAATTAAATTAAAAGTTATTATAAATACATAAAATTTCACAAAATAAAATAAAAACATAAATAGTAAATGCAGTTTATTTCGTAAGCGAACCATACCGAGAGGTTTCATAATGTAAAAACTAATTTCGCTATTTCAACCGCTTTATAATCAGAGCAAAATATGCGAGTGAAATTGTCGACTGTAAAAATTGTATGTAGCGTTCGTGGTTGATTTAATATACTTTGGAAGGGTAGTATTGGTATAATTTTGTTAAATTATGAATTTGCCAAGTTTTTTTTAGCTTCACGCTGTATCCCGCATATATTAGAGTAGGCAGAGTGAACCTGGGAACAACTTAAGACCCATTCATTTTCCACTTTCCGCTGAATTCTGAAGATCTGGTGTATTGAGTGGCAGAACTCAACGTCGCACTTCGACTCGTTAACAGAGTGAGGAAATGAAAATATTAAATATTTTATTCTTTGAGTGAGAACCGAATCCACAATCTGTCACGTTTCACAGTCATACGCTGCGCCACGTTGGGCTTAAAGCACAAAGCATAATTTAAAGAACACAACGAATTTTAATACGATTTTCCCTAAGATATATGAAGAGTGCCTAAATAGGCTAATATCTGGCGCTTATTTCCGCCACTCAACAAGCAATGCCTTCAGAATTCGGCAGAAAGTAGGAAACGGAAGTGCCTTAATGGGACCGGAGTGTCTTATCACAAGGTTCCCTCTACTTGTCATGCTACCTGCGGAAAACAAGCATGAAGCTAATAAAAAACCCATATTGGAGCCACGGCGCAAAAATCTATCTATACAAATTTTTAGATATGTAAT
>DWQW01011899.1:0-11162 GCA_018249695.1 Heliconius erato demophoon
ATATATTTTTGGATTATAATTATACTACTAGCCTGTTCTGTTCCATAGCTGAAAAAAGGCCTGTGCGGAGTTCTTCCTCTCTTGCCTGGAACTCGGGTCTGTTACGTTCCATTTCGTCTCACTTCTCTGATTTGGTTTTGGTCTTGGTAAAAAAGAAAATAATTAAAATAATGATTTTTTTTTAAAAAAATGAAATCGATGAGAAACAATATAAAAAATCCAAAAAAAATAGTTAAATATAAATTTATTTTTAAGATAAAAGTAGAACAGTACTAAGAAAAACAAGGGGAACAATCCTAGTGGTTAAAAAAAAATAAAAAAAGAGAATTTTAGAAATAAAACATAAATACTCTTGCAACGTGCTTAAAATTTTAGGACAGTGTCGTAAATATCGCTCGTATCTGTCTAAGTTATCCAAAGTGGCTGTATTTGTTTTGTTTCATTCCTCGATTTGCAAGTTGACGTCATTGGAATGCGTCTTTATAGATTATTAACTCCAGCTTTATATTTTTTTTAGCGTATACTATTCTTTTACTAAGATCGGCTATTTCATGAAGCAGCTGTTAGAAGATGTTATCGTAAAACATCGACAAAATAGAATTGTTTTTCCTTACGATACAGCGGAGTGGAATGTCAATAAATGATAAATATTTCATTTAAAAAAAAAAAACAATACTACTTACCTAAGAATGCTCTATCACGAATAGAGCTTTATAAATTATTATTCTATATTCCGCAGGAACAATAACCTAAAAGCGATATCAAACGTCTATTAACTGTCCAATCTTATATAACTTCCCTAAAAGAAGTAATTGTAGTTTTATTAGATATTTTATAAGAAATAAAATATGTTGATTTGAAAAATAATATTTTTAACCGAAAAAATAAATAAGAAGTTTTGTAAATGTTTGTATGTATGCTGGATCACAAAATTAAGAGATAGTGAGAGTGATATCTAGATGATATTTTTAAATTTAAATACATTTCAACCCGCTTATTTCAATTTGGGGAACATCAAATGGGTTCAATAGTTTTAAATATGTATAGCGGTTATTTGAAATTGGTTTCCCTTTTAAATTGCTTCTAGAATACTTCTATTCTATTACAAATAAATTAGTTGTAAAATATTATATTTTTTATAACTGAAATTAGGTATTTTTTTGACATTAATATATAATTATTATTCAAATACATTTTATAATCACTACGAACCTGAAGAGTTAAGATGTTGATTCTATACATTAAGTTCGTTCTATTTAAAGATCACATTTCCTTTTCAGCTTCACAATTACTAAATTACTTAATAAATATATTAGACATTTTTTCTGTTTTATTTGTATTTACATAATTTTTTTATATATTGTGACATATACATGTCAATTACGTATGTTTTTGAAAAAGGTCTAAAAAGAAAGAAAAAATAAATTAAATATAACATTTCATATTTAAAGCGTGTAGTTAATGAAGCCACATATATAATTAGAATTTATATAATTAAATTATTGCTGGATATATGCGGATTCAAAACTCCAAGCTTGACTTATAGTCTACTGGAGTGTAACAAACGATGGATTTAGTCCAGTAAAAACCAGATTAGTATAGACCAGAGAGGTTCTAATAAAATAATAATTAATAATAATAATAATTTCATTTTGAAATCGAATTTTTCTAATTATATTTTCTTGCATTTATTTTATTGAGCGTTTCTTATTCACGATTATAACTTGCAAGTATTTGAAGAGCTTAAATGAGATGAGGTTTCCCAAAATATCACTTAAGATCCATATGGCATAAATATACAAAAAAAAAAATACAACGCATGTAATTTTATAATTGTAATACATAATATACTCGAAGAAATATGATTTACTAACATTTATGTTTGATACCATGCAACAATCGTGCTCTTCTTAAAATGCTCCGCCGTTTTTATTTTAATTTGCTCCAAAAAATAGTAAAACGATGATCTTCTTCCAGAGTAGCCTTAATGATTAGAATTTTGTTGCAACGGATTGATTTCAAATCTTTCAGACTATAAGTAGTGATAAAAGTCCTTCACATACTTGAAATTTTTCGATTCTGAATCCAACGCCACAACTAACAACATTTAAATCTGACAGAATTCTATAATGTATATGCTTATGAATGAATATTTTGATAAATGGCCAGTACTATGTTGCTAGCCAAATAAATTTCACTGGCCAGTAATGTTATTATACTCGTACTTCTCAACTTCTCATTTATAGAGTTAAAAATCATACTTATTAAAATTTGAACGTAACGGGATATGAACCCGCGCCTTATTGGAGGGGCGCGTGTTCAAAACCGCGTGTTTTATACGTTTTCTTAATAAGTATTTTTTTGTGTTTCTGGAAGCATTGCGTGGCACTTGTATTGCGTCATTAAGGCGGAACTTAACGCCGCGCTTTACCTTGTTACCATAGCGAGAAAATGAAAATATTAAATATTTGATTTAATCGAATGAGAATTGAACTCACAACCTGTCACGTCGCACGCTTTACAGTCGCACGCTTGTGCACCCCGACTGGTCTCTATCAAAAATAGATACAACATCAAGCATAAATTAAAATGTAATAAAAATAAAATTTGTTTAGAAATCCTTTTGCAAAAATAACTTAATATTTATTTCCTACAACATAAATAATATAAATAGTATCCGCATTCTGCCACCCACCTCTATGAACCAATATTTACTAAGTGAAAAGTGCTTGCCTTTTGCTGTAACACGATCAACAAATACATCCTGCTATTAATAAAATAAAATAGAATGTATTAGCCGGAATACATTTTCTAAATACTTTTGCCCTTATAATAAAATTACTCGTTGATATCAATCGTGTGGGACGGAGGGGTTTTTTTTTATGTTTTCCTTATTAGCTTTTTGAGAAATACATTCATATATGTTTGTTTAAATAAACCAAAGTGAAATTATACTTAATATGGAATGTTTTATATTATATTGAGGCCAGTCGTGGCGCAGCGGTACTAAGTGTGACTGTAAAACCGACTGGTTCTGGGTTTGATCCCCACTCGAGGAGATGAAATATTTACTTAAATTTATATTTCCATTTCTTCGCTCTGGTGTCGAGGCTCAACACGCAATGCCTCCAGAATTAGGCAGAAAGTGGTGAACTGAGTGTCTTAAAACTAGGTTCCCTCTGCCTACCCTGCTGTGTGCGGGATACAGCGTGAAGTTGAAAAAAAAACAAAAGATTAAAAATATATGATTTTCATTTATTAAGTATCATCGATTAACTTATATAGTGTTGAACGCCCACTCTGAAAAGTAATTTACACAGAAAATTTCCGAACGCAAGTTTAACACTTTCTCAACAAACACACAATAAACTTTCCTTTTGTCACTCGTAAAGAATGGGCCAGATTTAAATGGATAGAGGCTACGATTTAATTCATTCATCAAATTTATCGTTTTCTTTGCTTTTTGAAACGACATTTTTTTAGCCCAGTCGCGAATCAGGCGCTCAAGAGCCTGTAAACGCGACAGGTTGTGGGTTCGATTTCCACTCGAGAAAACGAAATATGTATTACATTATTTATGCTATCCGCTAGGGATAAAGCGTAAAGTAATCTGTGATTTGTTGAAACTTTTATCTTTTTTATTTTATTTATTTATTTTTTTCCAATTTTCTACTAGTCGTGGCTTTTATTTACAATAAATTTTATTTTATTTTTATTTCTAAATGAGCTTATAAATATTTTATAGCCATTTTTTTTCAAAAATATAAAACCGCATTAAAATTTTAAAAAGAAGTCTTTATATATCTATATCATACATTCATGTCAGAACATTGTCAAAACTTGAACTAATCTTTTGTTATCATTGAAACCAAAACAAAGAATATTTTTAGCAATTACTAAAAACAATAAACAAAAATACAAATAGGAACAACAAGTAGGCTTCCTTATCTTTTTATTGCGTCTCAATAAATATTCTATAGAATGTTGCTTTATTTGAGCTGATAGCCGCAATTTTGCATCACATTGATCAGGTAAGCGGTTATTTATTGAGAATTGCCAGTAAATCGAATATCCTGTGTTTCACGTCGCTTTGCCGCGGAACTGCCTCTTAACCAGGATTTAACGACGACTGTAAGCTTAGTTTGTTCGTATATAGTATGCGAATATATATCTTAGATGTAGTTAGTTATATGTATATATTTTAGTTATATATTTTATGTTTCAGTGCTTGTGATGGCTTCAATATGTATTTTAAAATAAAATCAGCTTCACGCTGCATCCTGCACACAGCAGGGTAGGCAGAGGGAATTTAGTGTTAAGACAATCCGTTCCCCACTTTTCGACGTATTCTGTATAAACAAATATTTCACTTCCTTCCACAATCAGTCATATTTTTTGGCTATGCGCCACGACCGAACTCAAATGTATTTTTTATTATATATTGCTACTAATATACAATTAATGTGTAGAATAGCTTAATGCCTACAATGTTGGTACTTTATCATAAACAATTATTACCCTAAACACAATTTGTGACAATTACTTGTAATTTATATTAATTAAGCTATTAAATAAGATTTTTCATGTTTTAGAAGGTTAATTTATATTTTAAGTAATTGTTAAAGAAAAAAATATCAAAAATAAAAATTAAATGAAATCAGCTTCACGCTGTATCCAGCACTCAATAGGGTCGGCAGAGAGAACCTATTTTTAAAACACTGTTTTCCTCTTTCCAGGCATTGCGTTTTGAGTAGCGGAACTCAACGCTGAGCTTTTGCCTTAGTGGCAATTTATTCTGCCATGTGTCCCTGCGCCACGACGGACCCGAAAAAAAATATTTTTAATGAGGTATATAGAAAATCGATCTTTTTAATGAAGCATTTTTCACATTACCTTTATACAATATGGAGTTACGATAGGTATTAGTTTCTTTTAATTAAATTATTTATATTTTCATTTACAATTTTCACTATTTTATTTCTTAATAGATTTTTTTGCTTCGATTCATTTTCTTTTTTACTATCTCCGACTAAGTTGGCAATACAACTTTTCTGAAGAAAATTCAATTTGTGTTAAGAGACGTAAACGGAGTTTTATTCCTTGCATTTATAAATTGTATCGCAATCTTTGCTTTAAATCGTATCAAATAGTTTTCACTGAATTGCTTCACAAAATAATGATGTAGTAAATAAACTTCTTAAAGATTTTTTAACATACTTAAATAACATGAGACTTAGAAATAGATTTACTTGAGACTTTTATTACTTGAAAAATATAAATAAATTAAATAAGTCTAGTTCTTGTTTTTAAGACTTCGTTTATCAGCTTCATTCTGTATCCCGCACACAGCACAAGCAAAAGGAACCTAGTGTTGAGACACTCTGTTCTTCATTTTCCACCGAATTATGGAGGCATTGCGTGTTGAGTGGCGGAACTCGCGCGCAATAAATATTTCATTTCCTCGAGTGGGATCAAATCCACAAGCAGTTTACAGTCATATACTTGTACATTCCCTTGCCTTCTTAAGGTTACTGTTTATAATAATTGCCATACGTAGAACAGGAAGAAAAACCAAATTATAAATAATTAGTAAGGATTTATATCCTAGAGGCCAGTCGTGGCGCAGTGATACTGCACGAGGTGTTACTGTAAAACCGACTGGTTGTGGGTTCGATCCCCACTCGAGGAGATGAAATATTTACTTAAATTTATATTTCCATTTCTTCGCTCTGGTGTCGAGGTTATGCGCGGCGTTGAGTTCTGCCACTCAACACGCAATGCCTCCAGAATTCGGCAGAAAGTGGGGAACGGAGTGTCTTAACACTAGGTTCCCTCTGTCTACCCTGCTGTGTGCGTGATGATGATGAGCTGATATTGAACTTAATATTTTTTTATTTTAGATAGCTAACGAGTCTATAGCATTCCGAAAAATGTCAGGTGAAAAATCAAGATGAATCGTTGCGCCGCACCGTAAGAAAGGCAATCGAAAAGCGACGAAATTCTCCTGCGGGGTAAGCTCAGTTTTACGTAGGGCTATCAGTTTTCCAATCATTCACTAGAAAACTCTTGGAGTGATAACTTTTGATGTATTTTGGGTAATTTAATAAGCAACGAAGTTTTAAGTAAGCTTCATGTTGTATTCCAAACATAGCAGGGTAGGCATAGGCAGAGGGAACTTAGGAGCCTAGTGTTAAAACACTCCGTTCTCATTAAGACACTTCCCTTCCCCACTTTCCACCGAATAGTGAGGGCATTGCGTGTTGAGTGGCAGAGCTCAACATCGCACTTTGCTTAGTTACCAGAGCAAAGAATTAAAAACATTAAATATTTCATTTTCCCACCTGGGAGTTGAACCCACAACTTTTATTTAACTTTTATAATTATACTAAATCATATAGCTACAAAAAGAAATAAAATATTATTAAGTATCTACCTCTGAAAGTTCTAAAATTACAAAAAAAAATGCTTCTTTATAAAATGTGACTAACAGTAAAAAGTAAACTTGGATGATCAAATTTTATCATGAGATTGTATAATTTAGGCCACGGTGACGCAGTGGAGCAGCGTTTTACTGTAAACGAGATGACTTCGGGTTGAATTGCCACAAAATCATGAAAGTGTCATGTAAGATATTTTTTTTTCTTATAAAAACAGAAAAAAATAATCTTATATTATATTACAATTTTATAATGGAAATTATCTACAATTTGACAGTAAATATAAAAATTAATTAAAAATGATAAATATTTTTAATATTGTATATATAATATTTACATATAATGTCCCAACGTACTCAGAAGTTATTATGAAGTCAAAGACGGAGGTAGGTTGTTTGTTTCTTTACGTCATTTAAGATTTACTAACCAAAATGAATTAGAAAAAATGTTTATGACACACTTTTTAGCATTTTTAAGTATTATCCCACACTTAGAAAAGATAATTTTTTTATTAAAAAAAAGTATTTGACACTCTCTATATAGGTACAATAATTTAACTGAGGGTATTCGAAATCCTTCCTTGCAATTTAACTGAGCGATTCATTTGTTCCAATTATATTTTAATGTAATATTATTTAAAAAAAAAACTAGGTATATTACCATAGCCCTACGGTAAATCACTACCTGGCTAGTGGACCGAAACGCGGGTGCAATGGCCGTTTCATTAGCTTATTTAAAATTTAACGAGACTTAATCGAGTAAGGAATAAGGAAAACGACTGGATGAACTATGTATAAATATATATGTAATATTATAGCATCTATATAAGAATGTTTCTAATATGGAAAGATAAATATGAAGAAACAGGTATAAAATTTTAAACTGAACCCATACCAAATTAAATAAAAAGAAATATGAAGATTTCATTCTATTCTTTAATTTCTACGTTTTAATTATTGAGCATAATGTGAAACATTGTGTGTGATATCCAAATCTATATCGATTATAATTTCGATATATTGCTTTTCATTTTTATAACTTTAAGGTTAAGATTCCCCACTTGCTGATAAAGTCCCGAACAATCATCGTCCATCTGCCAGACAAGTCTGTCAGACTATTTAATTTTTGATTTCACAGGTCTCGAATAGCAATATCTAATAGATATATATTTAATCAGCTTCACGCTGTATCCCGCACACAGCAGGGTAGGCAGAGGGAACGTAGTGTTAAGACATTCCATTCCCCACTTTCTGCCGAATTCTGGAGGCAATGTTGAGTGGCAGAACTCAACGCCGCGCTTAGCCTCGACACTAGAGCGAAGAAATGGAAATATAAATTTATGTAAATATTTCATCTCCTCGAGTGGGGATCGAACTCACAACTATTCGGTTTTACTGTCACACTTCGTGCCGCTGCGCCGCGACTGACCTCAGATACATATTTGACACATGCATTTCATGTTCACAAACTTATTTGTAATTTATATTATGTTATATAATGTAACAAATCGTATGAATTGTTATCTATTATATATTTATTTTGCGTTTTCATCTTCGTCTGTGAGATAGCATTAATTATTAGATAACTATCAGAAACTTTTTTCCTAAACGGTGAAATTGGTCCTAAATTTCTTATTAAGAAATACTTAAATCCGTATTGATAAATCGTTCTCATGTCTAAGATCAATCATGAGATGCCGTTTTTATTCATATGAAATTTAGTAATGAAAACGGAATTATAAGATCAACCTCAGATTCGAGAGCGTTCTAAATGTTATAGAAAAAATCGCATTTTCTCTAACTAATATTCTTTTATCAATAAATAAATAAAGTTAATAAATAAATCAACTTTACGCTGTATCCCGCACCCAGCAGGGAAGTAGAAGGAAACTAGTGTTAAAACACTCCGTTCCCCACTTTCCCCCGAATTCTAGAGGTATTGTGTGTTGAGTGGCGGAACTGAACGCCGCGCTTTGCCTCGAAGAAATGGAAATATAAATTTAAATAAATATTTCATTTCCTCGAATGTCGATTTTGCAGTAACTCTTTGTGCCCCTGCGCCACTATAAAGACTCAAAAAATCCCATTAAAATGGAAAACTAAGGTATAAACAATTTCTATAAAATTTTTAACGTTTCATGCAAATAAAGTTTTTCATCCAAGATAGTTGAAAAGTGTGAAGGCACGTAAATCTAATATAGCACTGATGCCGTCACGTAGCAACATTTGTCGGCAGTATCACGTAATACGATTGCATTGAATTTGCTACGAGAAAATTGCATTATTTGAAATCCATTGCCTATAGTTACTATGCTATGCTATGCCTATGACCTTAGTTATGTTTGTCCGTTTCAAATCAGATTTGAAAAATATTTTTTTAGAATGTTCACCAAAAATGTTTAATATAATCAGCTTTACTCTGTATCCCGCACACTGCAGGGTAGGCAGGGGGAACATAGTGTTAAGACACTCCGTTCTCCACTTTTTGCGAATTTTGGTGGCATTGCGTGTTAAGTGGCAGAACTGAATGCCGCACTTTGCCTCGACACCAGAGCGAAGAAATGGAAATATAAATTTTAGTAAATTTTTCATCTCCTCTAGTGGGGAGTGAACCCAAAACCAGTCGGTTTTACAGTCACACTTTGTGCCGCTGCGCCACGACTGGTCTCTGAACTATATAGTTCATTCATTATATTAAAATAATATCTTTGACAGTTTAATTATAAAGTTTAATAATATATGTTTTAAATTTATGTATTTTAAATACAGGATATGGTGGAAAAGTAATGTTTGGATCTTTGAGTTTTTCTATGTTAACATCTCCCGTTTCATTGATGGCTATCAAAGTCAATGTGTGCGTTTGTTAAGATTGCGATTTTGCTGCATTTTGTTTTAAAATTCGCCGCATAATCAATACTATAGTGTACTTCGCGTGGAAATACAGTTATAAAATTTGGCACAAAAATATAAATTACAATAGAAATATAAAGGAAAAAATCCGAAAATTTATAGGTTTTCATGCCTAAAAAATCTATGAAAACTTATAACTGTAGTTATTTTATACAGAATGAATGCATACTTCCGCAAAATTAAGTTGATCATCTTTCGTAAATAGTTCTTCCTGTTGGCATACCATCCTGAATTTGGTACGGCACCCTCGGTAAGACTCGCACTTGACCGGATTTTTTTTAAAGGATTTTAAATATTTTAATAATTAACTGAATTCATTCGCTACGTTTCGGATAAACTAAATTATGTAAAATCTTAAAAAAAACTGACGTGTTCACAGCAATTGTCACTTGCATGTTCCTTTTCACTGTGATCAAAGACAATCACTAAACCGACCATTATCAAGATTACTTATAAAAGTTTACTTCTGATAGAAGTTCTTGGGGAGCTTTGATTCTTTAACACAATTCGTATACAATGACTAATACATACATTCTGTAAAAACAACTTTAATTAATGAGATTCTTTTATATAAAAGAATCACTAAGAAGACTTCCCGATTAATGTTATATTTGTACATTGAGGCAGTCTAGTTCAGGGGTAGGAGTGTGTGACTGTAAACGCGACTGGTTGTGGGTTCGGTGGCTTGAGTGTAAAATAAAATATTTTTTAAAATTTTTATTTTCATTTAGGTGTATCCGCAAAGCGGCGTTCAGTTCCGCCACTCAACACGCAATACCTCCAGAATTCGTAGAAGCAGATAAAAGTTTTTTTATTTATTTTTTATTAAGCCCCGAAGAAAATAGGGTGGTGGTATAAGTTTAACGTATATGATAGTATGTGTATCTGTTTATCCCAAGCCTGTCATTGTGGTATCGTAGCCCTTTAAACGAATAAACTGATTTTGTTTTTTTTTAAAGGTTACTTAATTTAGAGTATTCCTTACAATGATTTAAAAAAAATATTATGTTCAGCCGTTTTAAATTATCAGCTCTTTGCTAGTTGTTTTGTTAATTTTCACTTGTGTCAGGTGATTTTCAATTAATCAATGAATTATGAAATTCTGTTCCTCGATGCTGTAAATATAAAAAAAATAAACGACCTTTTCAACACTGCATGCAAGATCAGAATCAACTTAATTATTTTAAATACAGAACTGTTACTTTTCACGGTTATATACCTGAAAAATATGGTGATAATTTATATTGCCGCTTATCAGTGAGTGTTTTTACTATCTCTTAATTACTAATTATTTTAAATCATCATAACATCTTAACGACATTAGCACTGTTTAAATAACGACAACAGCGATAGAGGAAAAAAATAGATTTGTTTGTAAGTAGTGAGGCCAGTCGTGGCGCAGCGGCACGAGGTGTGACTGTAAAACCGACTGGTTGTGGGTTCGATTCCCACTCGAGGAGATGAAATATATACTTAAATTTATATTTCTATTTCTTCGCTCTGGTGTCGAGGTTAAGTGCGGCGTTGAGTTCTGCCACTCAACACGCAATGCCTCCAGAATTCGGCAGAAAGTGGGGAACGGAGTGTCATAACACTAGGTTCCCTCTGCCTACCCTACTATGTGCGGGATACAGCGTGAAGCTGATTTATTTGTTTGTAAGTAACAAAAATACATACATGTTTAATGATAGTCAAGTTTGGGAGCCTTATTTTATAATAAAAACTATTTACTTATAATTGAACTTTATTTTAAAAATTTAATTAAAATAATACTTTTAAATTAAAAATATTTTAAAACTAAAAATATCTTAAAACT
>DWQW01011900.1:0-11162 GCA_018249695.1 Heliconius erato demophoon
CTTCTCTGAGAAATACTATACCTAATGGTGAAAACCGCATCAAAATCCGTTGGGTGGTTTAGAAGAAGATCGCTTAGAAAGGCCAGACAGAGACGAAATGCGTTCTTATTTTATAAGATATAGAGATGTTGACCTTTTTAGACGATTTACAGATTTATCTATTGAAAGAGTAAGCATATTAGTATATTAGTCTGCCCATAAGTACTGCTACAATTAAAAGTAGAGTTAAATATTCAAATATTTGTATACTTTCAAAATTGGAGTCTGTAATTTTTATGGGATTATTGTGTTTTTCTTTCATCAGTCATTGTGTTTTCCTATTTTTACGACAATATATTATAAAATATTCTGTGATATTAAAATGGAGTGATGTGATAAAGAGAACCGAATCTCTTTAATTGCATTACACCCTCCCCTGAACGTGTGCCCACCTTGTCGTGGTAGAGGGAGTTCATTTACGTCCGGCAAGCCAGTCGGCCGTGAAGCTAAGAGGCGCACACGCGCAAGAAGTTGAGATAACTCACACATTCATTTTTTGAACGTCAAATAATTTACAACCACTTCACTAAAGTTAATGCCTCAGACCTGAGATGAACCGGCGCAAGAAACTCAGCGGGACTTATTTTTCTAAAATTAATTTTATACAAATACATATTTAATTATCCGTGACAATGATATCTTTGAAACAAACTGGAGCATTTCATTCCCAAGGCGTGTTATCATTTATAAAATCATTAATTTGGTAATAACCTTTAACACACAAACGTCTATTCACATTTTTTTTAAATCGTGATATAGTCTGGCAGCAAATCATAGCAGATATTGACATTATCTTAAAGGCGGCAAATAAGTCGAAGAACTTAAAGACGACTTTTCAACGTGTTTTAAAGGAACGCTGCAGATTCAATAAGAACTGCAACTGCTGTACTTCACAAGAAGTCATCATCTTAGGAGATGCAGAAACTACTATATGAGAACTCTCGATTAAACTCGAAATTGAGTGATCTCCGGAAAGAAGTGGAATCTTAAAGCCAATATGACACGATCAAAAGAAAAAAACTCAATTTCGCAAATTGAAAATAGCTCCCAAAGTATAGAGGAACCGGCTATAAATAACAGAGAGATCTAACAAAGAAGTCGCAAGTAGGTACATTGTTAAATTCTCGATTGGGGGGCCTAGAAGAGATACTCAATATTGAAAAAAGGCTAAGACCTCCGGTCAGTTTCTCTATTACAGTATTATTTGAAGGGGAATCAAATAATACTGCAATAGAGAAACAGAAAAGACAGGAGAGCAAGAAACAAAAGAAAAGTAAGAAAGTTTCTATCGATAAGAATCAGGATCTAGCCTCACAGGCTCCAAATGATATTGAAGCTGCGGCTGAAGAAGCTGGCTGGACAGTAGTCGCCCGAAAAAGAAAACGCCTAACAAGCCAGATAAAACGCAAATAAGAAGGCTACGTCCACCCTGGCATGACAGCAATAGTTATTAATTTGTCACCTGAGGCAGATAAATAAGGATTAACTTATGCGGCCATTTTGGCAGTTGCTAAACAACTGGTCAGGGAAAATAAGTAAGGCAGGAGATGTTAAACGGTTTGCTAATGGCATTGGTGTGGTATGTGTGCGATGTCCCGTTGCTGTGGCTAAAAAGCTAGGCAGCAATAAACAGAAGGTCGAATAAAAGTTTGTTGAATTTCTTTTAAAATCAAGCTTCTTCCACTCAGAGAAATGTGTTGCTATCGATGCCATCATAGTGGGCATGTGAGAGCTCAGTGCACACCAGAGGTAGATCGTAGTGAAAATTGCTAATGCTGTAAAGTGAAAGGTGACAAAGCATCTGATTGCTCGGCAATATTAAAATGTTCGATATGCGACGACGCAAATAAGCCTTGTGATCATAGATAAGGTATCAAACTTTATTGTCCTCCGACGTCAAAAAAGATGAATCGGAGAAGGGAAATTCAGGTACATCATTTGATAAAAAATGTTAGTTCCGCAGAGGGATCTGACATGACTACATAAAATGGATAAGGCAATCCACATTCTTGAGGCCAATATCAACCATTGTGCCCGAGCTCAAGATGTGATCCTACAGAGTATGGCTGAATCGTCTATAATGTACCTAATGTGACTGAACCTTATTTTGTGCCATAAAAATTTAGGTGGTTTGGAGAAATAGATAATTTAGTGGCCGTTGTATTTTCGGGAGACGTTATTTCAGAATCGGTCGTGAAAAGAGAAAAAGGTTATGTTAAAGGCTCCTAACTGGAGGGTTTATTTTATTATAGGTACATTTTTTCGCCAAAAGGAAATCTCGCTTATTTTGAGAAATTTCTATTGGATATTACAGCCACTATAGGAAATAATCCTCAATATTACGTGTTACTCTCTGGGCATTTTAACGCAAAATCTACAACGTGGGGCTCCCCGGCGACTGATGTACGGTAAAAACCACGTTGGAGCTTAAGATCTTTGGATAAAGAATTACTAAAAGAAGTTGCCCCGGTACAAGCATGGGTATGCTCATCTCATAATTAACTATCGATATTGAACAGGAGGTGGAATGTTTCAGTAGCTCTGTAACGAACATATGTGATGCATCTATGCTATGTGATGGAATTCAAAGTCCTCGCTATTGAGTTTATTTGTGGAATGCTGAAATAGCACAGTTGCCGGTACATTGCGTAGGTGCACGGCGTGAATATGTATGTGTAACATCGTAGAAAACGACAGAAGAGAAGTCCTCAATTTCAGGCTGAAGAAAATCGCTTATATGGGATTTTTAAAGGATCAAAAAAGTTCTTAAAACTACTATCCTAAAAAGTAAAGAGATGGGGAAAACTCAAACGCTAGATTCCCTTAATAGAGACCCATAGGTTCGACCACATTTGATGGTTCGAAATAAACTTCGCCCTTGGACACCTCCTCTGACAGAAACGCTAGAGTCATAAATTTTAAAGATTATTTTAGAGATTCTTTTTCTGTATAGAGGCGAGTTTATACCTCCATGTATGTCACTCCCTTGAGTTGAACTTAGTATGGACGTGGATACCATCTGTATCACATGATGAACTAAAAGCAACAGTATCTAGATTACGCAAACAAAAAGCCGCACCTGGTCCTGATGGTGTCCCGGGTATAATCTCGAACAAAACCTTAAACAAGTTATAAAAAAAAGATATATACAAGACGAACGACTATGCAGACTGTTCACGTCCTGTTTTGAACAGGGAGTTTTCCCTTCATTATGGAAAGATGGACGTCACGGTGAGAGTGAAGAAGATGTGTTCTGCTGGTTTGGGTACGCCGAAAAGAACTGTGACTGGCAATGAAAGAATGGCAAAAAAGAATTATAAAGGAAAAGTGAGTGGTAAGAGAAGTAGGGGGAGATCTCGGTTGACCTTCGAAAACAGAATCATAGATACTGGAGGAAGGTCACGTTAATAATCACGTCACGAGGACCCTCCGGAGGGCATGTATGAAAAGGTTGATGATACTGAACGAGACGAAAGAGGTATGCACAGACCGTAGCGCTTGGCGCTCCGTCCTGTCTGATTACCCATTGACACAGCGTGAAGCTAGATTAGATTAGGTTAGATATATGATAGGAGCGAATAAACTCCAAGAAGTTACTAAGTCTTTTATGGGTTTCGAGAATAAATATTTTCACTTTCACGCAAAAACCACTGAATTGATTTACATAAAACTTTACGGTATTATAACTCGGAATAACACAATAGAAGCTACAATTTTGTATGATTTAGTTATAAATGTTGAAGTTACCCCGACAGGGAGACACTCCGCACGTACCCGGTGTACAACGTGGCGAGCGTGGGCGCGGCGGGCGGCGCGGAGGGCGGCGCGGCCGTCACGGCGGTCACGGCCGTCACGGAGGAGTGGGGCGAGTTCGCGTTCGGCGCCGAGCCGCCCGCCTCGCCCGCGCCCGCGCCGCGCATGCCGCCCGCCACCGTGCAGTGGCTGCTGGACCACTACGAGACGGCCGAAGGTGGGTAGGAGGGCACCATTGTGAAACTGCTAAATATTGTTTATTCCTTTTATTCATTACCATTACTGGATGGTTAATCTTTACAGTTATTCTTAGAGAGATATTCCTGTTTATTTTGTACTGAGAGGCCGCCGTAAACACGACGGCTGTGGGTTCAGTTCCCACATGGGCAAAAAATTAATAATACTTTAATATTTTTATTTCCTCGCTCTGGTAATGAGTCATGAGTGCTATTCAACACGCAATGACTCAAGAATTCAACGGAAAGTGGGGAACAGAGTGACTTAATGAGAAACAGTGTCTTCATACTAAGTTCTCCAGATTCCCTCTACCTACCCTACTATGTGCGGGATATAGCGTGAAGCGGAAAAAAATCCTTTTCTATTATATTTTGTCTAAATTATATTATAGATATTATAAATTGTCTAAATTAAAAGACATATTTTACCACTTATAGACATTATTTCAGTAAACAATGATGTTTTTTTAGGGTTCCGTAATTTTTAAAGAAAAAGGAACCCTTATAAGAACACTCTGTTGTCCGTCTGACTGTCTGTCAAGACCTTTTATCTCAGGAACGCTTGGAGATATCGATTTGAAATCCAAAGCATATACTTAGATCTACGACCACATGATTTCCTGATATAAAATATATTTACTTAGATAAAAGATATAGCCCTTTATATTGCAAAAAACGCGTATTTCGACACTATAAAGAGAATCAAAATTCGTAGGGTACATCCGGTTGACCTAGAATTATCAAATTTGGCAGCTAACCTCTACAGGTAGTACTCATTTAGGGAAAAATCTGAAAACTATACTTTTGCGGATAAATCCTAAAAAATAATAGCCTAAAATAGCAAAAGACGCGTATTTCGACACTATAAATGAAATCAAAATTAATATACTACTTTCGGTTAACCTAGAATTATGAAATTTGGCAGCTAGCATTTACAAACAGTACTAACTAGTTCAGGAAAAAATCTGAAATCTATATATTTGTGGTAAAATCCTAAAAATAATAGCCTTAAAAGGAGGGTAAAATTTGCTATTAAAGCCAATAGTACAAGTAAGGTATGAGATGAAGGGGCTCTGGCTAAGCTAAGCCTGAATTTCAGAAAAAACTCGAGACCTCCAATTTTTGTACGGAACCTTCTGTGGATGAGCTTCTGTGATGAAGTACAGCATAATTGTTTCCATAGGTGTATCCCTCCCCCGCTCGACGCTGTACGCGCACTACCTGCGCCACTGCAGCGCGCACCGCCTCGAGCCCGTCAACGCGGCCTCCTTCGGCAAGCTCATCCGCTCCGTGTTCGTGGGCCTGCGCACGCGCCGCCTCGGCACGCGCGGCAACTCCAAGTACCACTACTACGGCATACGCGCCAAGCCCAGCGCGCGCGCCGACCACGACGCCGACCACAGCGACCACGGCGACCACGGCGACCACGGCGACCACGTGAGACACGGCGTCGCCACCGGACTGAAGGATGATGACGATGATCAGGTCTCGTACCAACTTCAAATACTACCACTACGGTATTCTTGCCAATCCCAATTATATATAATGACCACACTGATTCTTAAAGATTCAGAAGAACCAGTCTTAACGATCACGTACTGCTTACTTGTATATATTGCTTATGTGTTTTGTTTACATAATGATTTTAGTTCTTTTTATAATAGCGATGATTGTAAATAGACAAAGACTAATAATCGTAACAGGAGCGCGTAGAGCAGAGCGCGGGCGCGGGCGCGGGCGCGCACCGGCAGTACCTGGGCGCGGTGAGCGCGCCCGACCCGCCCGAGCTGCACGTGGACGGCCTGCCCGACGACATCCCGCACGACGCGCTGCGGCAGCTACGGGAACATCATAGGTTGTGCATCAATTCATTCTCTACAAACTGCTATCAATTTATTTCTCTATTATATTTCTCGTATCATTCTCTTGAGCATCTCCAATACTTAACTTAGCTTCACGCTTTATCCCTGGCGGGATAGTAAGAGAGAACAGGGCGCCAAACGCTACGGTCTCTACGTACTTTTTTCGCCTCGTCCACTGTCATCAACCTCTTCATACATGTCCTCCCGAGGATCCTCATGCTTTTTACGTGACCTTCCTCCAGTATCTTTGATACGGTTTTTTTGATGATCAACCGAGGTCTCCCCCTATCTCTCTTACCACTCACTTTTCCGTCATAAATCTTTTTTGCCATTCTTTCATCACTCTTTCGTTCGACGTACCAAAACCAGCTGAGCACGTTCTTCTTCATTCTCACCGTGACATCCTCGCTACTCGTACCTGCCATTCTGTGTACCTCTTCATTGCGGATTCGATCAGCTAAGCTGACTCCGCATATCCTACGAAGAGGTCGCATCTCCACAGTATTCACCTTTCTTTCATTCTTCTTCTGTAATACCCACGTTCCGCTGCCGTATAACAGCGTCGGTACCAACACTGCATTGTGTACGGCCAAATGTGCAGCTTGAACAATGTACTGGTTAGACTATATCAATTGTTTTTTGCTGTAACCGCTGTTGTGGGCAAATTATAGGTTATTGGTTGTCCTCCTGTAAGTTAATGGTCTGCCGGTACGATGATTTGCCTGATGATATACTGATGCCTTGTGTCATACGGGGGTATCATAAGTTTGTTTTAGTTATTTGTGATTTATGCTGTCCCGGTATCGTAACTCCTCTGACAAGTTATTGTTAAATGCGTATTCTTAGCTTAAACAAAAGTTTGATCCAACGTCAGACAACACGGCGTGGAGTTCCTGGAGGCGGTGGCGGCGCTGGACACGGGCGGCGTGGAGCGCAGCCGGCGCGCGTTCTGGCGGCGCGCGGGGCGCGCGGGGCTGCGGCTGGCGGCGCGCCGCGACGTGTGCGCGTGGCTGCGGCGCGCCGAGCTGCGCCTGCACCAGCGCGCCGTGGAGCTGCTGCTGCCCGACGTGCTGCGCCCCATCCCGCCCGCGCTCACGCAGGCCATCCGCAACTTCGCCAAGAGCCTGGAGGCCGCCCTGCGCGCGGGCGCGGGCGGCGCGCCGGCCCTCGCCGCGCGCGCGCAGGCCGGCGCCGCCGCCGCGCTCGCCGCCGCGCTGCGCCGCTACACCTCGCTCAACCACCTGGCGCAGGCGGCGCGCGCCGTGCTCAACAACCAGCACCAGATACAGCAGGTACCGTGTCCCAGTGCTTAACACTGGAGGTATTTGTTTTTTTTTATGAAACTTATATTTAAGAATGATACATGATAATAGAATAGATAACAAGCAACCTCTGCTTGCGGCAGTTATTTTCCAGACAACCATGTGTTATAGTATTGAGAAAAAAATAGCTCTAATTTGATATATAATTTATTAAAAAAATACGTGAGTGCAAATTATTAACATTAAATTACCTTTTTAAACCAGGTAACCCTGGCAGACTGAGAACTGGCAACCATTGTTTTTCCAATTCCTTATGCAGTTTTCTCTCAAATTATGTGAGGTTCATATAAAAAAACATATGAATGTAATTTTCTCCAAAAAATGCATTACTACAAATTTAATTAAAGGTGATTACGGCAGGATTCTTCTAAGGTACCCTAGTGTAATCTTTTCTAATATCAT
Organism: Heliconius erato demophoon; assembly: GCA_018249695.1. Classification (NCBI taxonomy): domain Eukaryota; kingdom Metazoa; phylum Arthropoda; class Insecta; order Lepidoptera; family Nymphalidae; genus Heliconius; species Heliconius erato. The sequence continues at coordinate 7,615 of DWQW01011900.1, forward strand.
GTATATTCAATTTGCATGGCAGTTCTCCCAAACGCTCAAATTTCAATTTCCTTGTGCCTACTCATTAATAGTAAATTATTTTAAGAAGATGAATATCACATTAAATACTTAACTAAATAATAAACAAGTAGTCTACAACAAAAATATTCGTAATTAAACTATATTAATTGTTTTTGCTATTATAAAATGAAATAAGTACATACTTAAAGTTTTTAATAATAAAACGTGCTTATAATTTAGGTGTAGCTAAACAAAAATCGATCGAAAAAAAAGTTAAGAAAAATAGGACACGACAATAAGTTATCTAACGTACTGTTTATTTTGGGTTATAATAATGTTAGCATGCAGAGCTTTAATTTGCGACGTTGCAGCGGCCGCCACGGCAGCTTTAACAATTTAGAAATAAGTCTTAAATTGAATTCTCTTAATTTTAGCACATCAATCGTCATTGATATCTTTATTTAATACTTTTAGATTAAAAATGTTTCGGCAATCGTTAATATATTATATTGACATTTTGAACAAATCTGTAACCAGCACATTTCATGTACTTTGAATGAGTTTTTGATAAAATTTCAACGTGTTTTATGTAAAAACATCATTGATTGCGACGTCATTGCCAGTAAAATGGTAAAAGATGGCAATGAAGAGAAGTAGCTGAAGACAATGATTATTAGCTTTTAGAGTAGACGAATGGGTCTGATTTCAGGCTGTAGACCTGAATCTTAGACATATTTCTAATTAACCTATTCTCTCACTCTCAACCTAACTCACGGATGGGTCGTGTGATGAATTTTTAATGTTGAAACTAGCTATAACTAAAAATTTACGTAGTACCTAAATTTTGTTCGTCAATTTTTCTCGGATTCTATTCTTTTGAATCTTCTTGCTATATCACTTCCATGGCATTCACTTTCAGTATAATGGAAACGTTATAAATATTATTACTGTTTTTCGCAATTATAGAACAGTACAAAAATAAGCTACTGCAACTTAAATTTTATATTTAGTGTTAATAAGATATATCTAAAACTCAACGATTTCTATTAATATTCTTTAGTTGTTTTTGTTTATGTTTTTCATTATTGTTTATTTTTTACATCTCACTTTATCCGACGAGCGAGGTAGTCAGAGAGAACGGAGCGCCAAATGCCCTACTCGCTGTAGGTGTTTTACATGTGGTAGAAGCCCCGGTTGTCTTTCTATTGGGGGTCTACTGATAACGCTGGAGGGGAGTAAGCATCTTGCTCTGATAAAAGGCATTCTTGGCCGTCAGCGTCGGTCGTCAGCATTACAAATATTCTGTTATTTCACGGTCTCATCAAAGCATATAAGGCACCGTTAATACTGTTACCGGCAGCAATACGCTTGTGCGTCTTTTCTTAATTTCTTTCAAATGCAACACTCTCTGGTCTTTCTTTAAGAGAGGACTTTCCTTGGAAAGGAAACTTTCCCCTTGCATGTCACTTTGTGTCACTTCATGCTGCCACGTTGACGTGGCTCAACCTTATTTAATGCGTGAGATGTGTATAAACAGATTTTACAACAAAGGAAGCGATTAAAGTAGTGTACCGAAGTAGTCTCTCAAAATATCTTACACCCCTGTCAAACATCTAAAAGAAATTCTTGGTTTAGGACCTCCTGCGACCTGCTCACTGCTGTAAAATGTGTGGCAAATTAGTAAATAACCTCAGGAATTACTAAAATGTCGTTAGAAATCTTGCTCGTTAACATTTTATTTCTTTCTTACTCAGAACTTTCACGCTTCATCTTTATCAATACTTTCGTTTGGTGCCTTTGTAAGCTACAAATCCTGTTCTTTTTTAAAAAGATTTATCTGGGGTCTTATGATCCTAACATGCTTCTTTTTCTCTATGATGCCTTTCACTTTATCATCCCACCATTTATCGTGATTTTTACTAAAACCTCGTTTTCATTTACCACATATTTCTGTCGCTGCTTTTCTCATATAATTCTTAAATATAATGGAGTATACTTCATACATTTCCATTTGCTGTTTCAATGGTGTCTAATATTTTGGAAGCACTTTTCCTCTTTGATCGATGGATCTTAAAACTTCGAGCTTCTTATGCGATAATTCGATTCGACTTCGGAAGTTTGGACGTCTCTTGCGGCTGCCTCAAAATGAAAACAGACTCCTTATTCTAGCAACATATACATATTAGTCTGTTCCCAGGACAGCATCCTAAGCAATCGCGTGTCGTGAACTTAACCTTAAATATAATAATCCGCTAGGAATAAGTCAATCATACTTTTCACGGTAAGAATGTAGAGGAACGTGCGAATTGATTGGTGATGAAGGAATAGCAAAAAAGATTTATGAAGAAAAAGTGAGCGGTAACAAAGGTAGGGAGAGACCTCGGTTGACCTTCGAAAATACAGCATCAAAGATACTGGAGGAAGATCACGTAAAGAGCATGAGGACGCCCCAGACGCCATGTATAAAAAGTTGATGATAGTAGACGAGGTGAAAGAGGTATGTAGAGACTGTAGCATTTGGCGTTCCGTTCTGTCTGACTTTCCCACTAGTAATACAGCGTGAAGCTAAATAAGTAAGTATTTAATTTTAATTCTGTTGTAAACAATCATTGTTGGTACCACAGCATCATTTTCCTTCAGTTGCTTATCATTATTCTACACTAATTGTCATTGTCCGTATTTTAACATTTTTTAAAAATTCAATTTATAAAATAAATAGGGGTTGTTCGTAGATGCCACTTCAATAAACGTGCATTATAATGTCCAAGCTTATATCTCACAGCGAAATTTCAGCTTTACACGCTGGTTTCAAAAAAGACATAATTTTTGGTTAAAAATAACAATTTTAGGAGAACTGCCATGCACCATTAAAGTAAATTAACATGCTCATAGCATTTTCGTTATAGTTTAACTTCATTTATCAATTTTATCAACATATATTATTTCTAATAATACATAAATAATTATAATTACAACCAATGCAACCAGTTATGTAAAATTGTTTCTTAACAGATGCTATCGGATCTTAACCGCGTGGATTTCCGAGTGGTGCGCGAGCAAGCGGCCTGGGCCTGCGCGTGCGGTAGTGCTAACACCGCACACAAGTTAGAAGCTGATTTTAAGGTAACATATGAATATTTATTATTCTTTTTAGTTTTATACTATATCCCGCATATAGCAGTGTTAATACACTCCGTTCCCTCACAAACCGCTTATTTATTGAGGCGTGTTGAATGGCGAAAACCAACGTCTCGCTTTATATTGTTACCAGAACTAGAAAATTTAAAAAAATATATAATCATTTCTCCGAGTTGGAACCGAACATATAACAGTGGCCGCTGTGCTCGATGGCCGTATTAACAAAATATTCGTTAATAACATAAACGTAAAGTGATTTTATAGCTGACTAGCTAAGTACAACCTAATAAGTTCTTTGATTTTCACGATTATTACACATTTTAAATGAAACTATTTTAACCGGATTAATCGCGTATATTTGGTACTTTTATACATTTTTGGAAACCCGACGTTTCGAACACTTTGCAGTA
>DWQW01011901.1:0-11162 GCA_018249695.1 Heliconius erato demophoon
AACCTCGACACCAGAGCGAAGAAATGGAAATATAAATTTAAGTAAATATTTCATTTCCTCGAGTGGGAATCGAACCCAGAACCAGTCGGTTTTGCAGTCACACCTCGTGCCGCTGCGCCACGACCGGCCTCTCGAATATCATTATATATCTTCATATTCCGTTCTTTGAAAATTTTAATCATAGAAATAAAAGTAAATAAGTATAACATATAGAAAATCAGCTCCAAGCTGTATCCCGCACAGTACAGTAGGCAGAGGTACTTTCCGCCGAATTTTTCGAGGCATTGCGTGTTAAGTGGTGGAACTCAACGCCGGTTTTTTGCCTCGGTGCTAGAGCAAAGAAATGAAAATATTAAGAAATAATAATTCATTTCTTCGTGTAGGGATCGAACCCACAACCGTCGCGTTTCAGTCACACCCTTGTGCCACTGGGCCACGACGGCCTCTATATAGAACTGTAACATATATTATATATAGAATAGTAACATTTACATTTTTAACATCAATACTGTCGTTCGCTTTGAATAATTTAACTTATAATTTGTTCAATACAAATACCAAGACGTTTAATAAACAGGATTAATATAAACAGAAGTAACGTAGGAGTTAAAATATAATATCACAACTGCTTGCCGCCGGCCGCCTTTGATATCTTTATTACTGTTTAAAAGTAGAAGGCAATTAAAGATTATGTTTGAACTAGTTTGTTAACTGAGCTTTCATAGTTGCGATTAAAATTTGCTATTTTTTTTTAGTTGATCACTGTTTTCTTATTATATTTTTTTATCTTCTTATGTATGTTAGAAGCTTGAGGTAATCGTGGCGCAGGGTTTTCTAGTGTGTGATTGTTACGCATCGGTTGTGGTGTCGATTCCGGGGGAATTCTCGGGGGAATAAATTATTATTTATTAATATTTTTTTTGAGGCCGGTCGTAGCGCAGCGGCACGAGGTGTGACTGCAAAACCGACTGGTTTGCAGTCACACCCTTGAAACATTTTCGACGAGCTCTAAACACTTTCAAATGATTAAAGCGAATAGATACATATGTTTAATATATTTTTTCATAAGTTAATTGCTATATTTTTTATTCTTTTTTAGCACTATTCTTTATACAAGATGACTTCAATAAATTTGTATTGATTGAAAAGTAGCACCTAAGCTTATAGTGGTGAGTCCGATTCTTAACGGCCTTAGAATAACCGTAAACCGTGCGGTCCCCATGGTACCCTTAAACCTACAAAGGGGCAGTAATGATAAAAAACAACATCTATGAAAACGAGGGTTAAAGATATTTTTTACTGTAGTTTACAACTGCTTCCTGTATACTATATTCATGAATTTACACGGCATTACATATCCGGATGGCGGAATACTAAGTTTTGACACTATTATATAAATTACTAGCGGCCCACTCGCGGCTTCGTCCGCCTTTTACATTTTCTCGAAAAGTATATGTCCAAATGACATGCTATAAAAGCCGAAGATTATCTTCATTACATTTCCTTAGTGATGAAAGAACTTTCGCTCGTAATTTTCAATATACATGTGATGTAAAAATCAATGAAATATCACCTTACAATTTTTAATTATTTCTCTGTCACATGCCAATGCCTTATTGTCAGTTATTTATAAGAGATTGGAATATAATACGACATACTGAGTACTGATATATAATTGACTATTTTTGCAGCGGACAAAAGCAATTCGATGGCGTTCCTTATTATTATTATTTTGTTATTTAAGGGTAACTTAGACGTACACCGTTATGATATATAGCCTATAGCCTGAATTCCTTAGCCCATTGAAGCCTGATTCATAAGAAGAGTGCAGGTAAACGTGCAGTAGATCCAGGGATCCTTAGCGTTTAAACAAACAAAAAACAATCAACATTCCGCTTTAACATATTAATAGAGATAAAGATAGTTTATATATTTTTTATTTAATAAAAAGTGTGATAAATAATGCATTCTCAAATTAGATAGCTACAGTAAAGTTTAACTAAACAGTAAAAACATTTAAATTTGAAAAAGCTCTTTATACGAAATTAATTTATTTTAATTTGTCCACAGATGGCTACGAGGTGATTCTAGAGCTGTGATGAAATGCTACCATGGCTACCAGAAGGGGAATAAGGGCAGAAGGTGCATGGCGGAGGACAATTCTGATGTCCATATTATTAACATTGACTGGAGTTAGTGCTCAAGGTAAGTTTTTTATGACAGGACTTGACTATACCCTTTCTTATAAATATATGAATAATATTATTGACAAATATTTTTTTTTACATTTATTGTAGAGTTTAATTTTCGATAAATTTCTTATTCTGATTTCAAGCGATTTCGATTAATATTACATATATATTAAATTACAAGAGCAGATTAAAATATATTCATAATAATATTGTAATAGTCAATTAGTAAATATCGTCATGGTTCCAAAATATTGACAAGTTCCACGTTGCCGTTTCAAAAATGTTATATATTTTTTTGTCTATTTAGGTTAATTTATTTTTCATTTTCATATTGTACATTATTAGAGTCAGCCATGTTAAGGTTGGTCGATAAGAAATGTCTGAAATAAATAGTTAAAATAGTTAATTATGAGAAAAACTTCTGTTAAAAGATTGAAAAGTTTCTCAATCGTGTTGCACAGTCTTAATTAAACATTCTTTTACCTTTGACGCGAGAGACAAAACGAAATGCAAATAAATATAATATTATGAAATTATATTAATTTATTAATATTCTAACATTTTACATATATTATAGTATTATTTATATAATTTTTATGTTGGAAATTCACTTAGAGTGAATTTAGCGTTACTAAAATATTGCTAAAGAAAAATACAATTTATTTTAGTTGAATAAGTAACAGCTCATCAGATTTATATTAAAACAACGCGCGGTGTTGAGTTCCACCACTCAACGCACAATATCTTGATATCTGGGGTCGCCCAATTTATTAATACTAACTTACTGTGAACCAAAATTCTTAGCTTCGCTGAGTCTGTATTTCTTCGGACTTATCTCAAGAATTTTGGAACAGATTTTCGTAAGATAATGCTATATTTATAAATATCTTAGCACACCTTGGGATTTGCTAAAACATCGTAGTCGTCACGCGGCCGCCTTATTAATCAACCAATAGTACTGTCGAGAAAAGTAGGGGCGGGACGAAACATATATACATATATTATAAATATATATTATATATTGTATGTATAATGATTGTAAGACGAGTCGTGGTGTAGTGGCACAAAGCATGACTATAAACGCGACTGGTTGTGGATTCTATCCCCACTTGACGAAATGAAATATTTATTTAAAATTATATTTTCATTTCTTCGCTCTAGTGTCGAGGCAAGGCAATGTCTCCAGAATTCGTCTGAAAAGGGGGAACCCAGTGTCTTAACACTAGGTTTCCCTGTCTACTCTGCTGTGTGCGGTATACAGCGTGAAGTTGATTTTTTATATTGTATGTATAATATTTAAGTATAATATAATCATGGTGACATGATTTACGTTATATTAACAAATGTTATAAAAGTCATAACTTTTATTACCATTTGTTTTCTGATAACATTCTTATCACAACGGAAGTTTTATCAATCGTGAAGAAATGTTATAGAATAATTTATTGGTTCAATCGTTTTATCTTTTCTTGATATTACATTAATAACAAACAAATAAATTATATTTTTTAGTATAGTGTACAAAAAAAAATATTAAAAATGTTGTTTATTATACTTGGGGAACCTTAAACCTTTTGACTCCTCGATATGGGTGTAGTAAAATAAAATGTTACTTTTTTATCATTTTTTAAAGTGTTATTCCACACTTAGTAAAGAAAAATACTTATGTAGAAAACGTATAAAAATTTGAACGTATCAGGATTCGAACCCGCGCCTTCTGGAAACAACCTGGTCGGTTTCGAGGAGGCGGGGGTTCGAATCCCGCTACGTTCAAATATTTATACGTTTTCTAAATAAGTAAAATGTTACTTTATTTCTATTAATAACTGTACTATGTCATTTACTGTAGCAGTAGCATCATATTATTCATACCGCAAATAGATTTTAATACACGTAACGACTATATTTAAATATTAACATAATAATGAAAACAACTCTAACAAACTTAAACTTAAAGTTCAAAGTAAAGTTGAATTTTCCTGTACTCAACAATCCTTTATCAATATTTTGCATGTGAAGCGAGCTGGTAAGCCTAGCCATTAGCTCATCGGTCCCCAACCAGTGGTCCGTGGACCAGTAGTGGTCCGCAGCAGCTAAAATATGGTCCGCGAATGATTTAAAATTTAAGGTAAAACATAAAATATTTTGACATTTAAATATAATATACTATGAAATTTATTAATAAAATCAAATAAATCAGCTTCACGCTGTATCCCACACACAGCAGTGTAGGCAGAGGGAACGTAGTGAAAGACACTCCGTTCCCCACTTTCTGCCGAATTCCGGAGGCATTGCGTGTTAAGTGGCAGAACTCAACGCCGCGCTTTGCCTCGACACCAGAGCGAAGAAATGGAAATATAAATTTAAGTAAATATTTCATCGCCTCGAGTGGGGATCGAACCCACAACCAGTCGGTTTACAGTCACACTTTGTGCCGCTGCGCCACGACCGGCCGGAAATATATTGATTTTTAATATTAACCTTAAAAATCACACACCCCATCATACAAAATGACAGATTTTTTTAAACTTTTGACTTTGTAATTAAAATATTTATTAAATCATTAATTTAATTTTATTATACCTACAAAGTGGTCCCTGTTAACAAGAATTCTATAAAAGTGGTCCCTGATCAAGAAAAGATTGGGAACCCCTGCATTAGCTAAATACTTTATCGTATGCAACTATATAGAATATCACGCGGTTATCCTTAGTAGTTACTGTAATCACTGTCCCGTCCTTTACAATCTATGGGGGCTGCGTCCTATAATTTTAGTTTTATTGAATACTGGGCTGGAGGGTACGACTATATAGAGTAGAGTAGCCGTCAAGTCATATATTATGATTTCTCTATAATTCTTATAATAAATATTGATCACATTATATGTTATAAACGCTATATTTACCTACAGGTTATTATTATATTTATATTGTTAGTTATTTTCATTATTCTTGTTTTATTTTTAATATTCAAATAACAAGAATCTGTATAATATATCTACATCATAATCTAAAGAAATATATTATATTTAAAATGTTAGCGGGGCGTTGAGTTCTGCCACTCAACATGCAATTCCTCCAGAATTCGGCAAAAAGTGGGGAACCGAGTATCTTAACGCTAGGTTCCCTCTGCCTACCCTGCTGTGTGCGGGATACAGCGTGAAGCTGATTTTTATTTAAAAGGTTATTTTCATATATTGCTTTTGTTTTAGTACGACTTTAGAAATATAATTAACTACATATAAATTAGGATGAGAGCAGCTATAACATTCGTTTGATCTGTTTATTTGTTAAATAGTTTTTAGTATAAGTGCCAATAGTTTTAGAATAGACCAGAAAAACTTGGCTTGGCTTCGTCGTTCGACATTTTTGCATCATTCTGTCTTAAATAACTATATTTTTAAAACTTCAACTTGGCTGCCTATTAGTAGCGCAGGAAATTATACATACATCTGCTTTGTATATATTTAAACTGTTCTTTTATCTTTGAAGAATAGTGATGACATTCTGTGTAATCAAAAATAATATATATTAATTCGAAATCGCCCATAAAAATGATATATGAGTATGTGAAGACATGAGATGGGGTAGGTGCGGGACTATGGCAGAGGATATACCATGGTCGATTAGTTTTCTTCACATTAGTTAAGTAAACGGTTAAGTTTATTATCTATCTCAAGTGGATTTTAAATTAATAACCGTGTCATAATGATCTCATCAATCTTTGATAGTTTTTTTTAGTTTCACGCTGTATCCTACTAATGGCAGGGTTGACAGAGGGAACCTGAGATATTAGTGTTGAGACACTCCGTTCCCCACTTTCCACAGAAGTATGGGGGCATTGCGTGTTGAGTGGCTGAACTTGAAACCCCGCTTTGCTTCGCAGCTAGAGCTAGGAAATGAAAATATTTAATATTTCATTTCGATTATCGCATGGCAATCGAACCCACAACCTATCGCGTTTACAGCCACACGATTGAGCCCCTGCGCCACAACTACCCTCACCATTCAGACTAAATTTGATAGTCTTTATTTTCATAATGAGTGACATAACTCTCTTTAATTTTTATCACTCTTGTCAGTTGAACGAAGTCGTATACGGAATAGATCAAAAGCACACACCGTCATATGTAACTGTCGCCGGCACTTTATTGTGGCGAGTCCAGCTGTTGCTTTCACTTCACTACGTACGCTACTACGATCGTTTCCACTTATTGTGAACATTTTTCATTTCAGATATATCGGCGTGCTGCAATGAAGCCTCGGGGACGTGTCGTAGCGTTTGCGAGAAGGTAAGTCGTTTTGTATACGTGTGGGAAGTATTGTGTATATTTTTAAAGTGAAGTTCTTCGAAAGGAATGGGTTTCTTTGTACGAATTTCGTCACTTCGCTTTGGGCTGAATTGTTGTAGGTATAGATGAAAGTTGCTACGTCGAATGTACATATGTTTTGTGCTACAATGGAAACTTAATTCTTAAGTTTCTTAAAGAACACTTGCTTTTTAGGTACAGAGAACCGATTAATATTCCGTTTTTATAGAACATAAAGAAATAGCTATATTTTATCTCTCTCTCTCTCTCTCTATAATAATAATGAATCTATGACCGCACTTCGCTCATAAGCATTTGCTACACAACACCGTCATGGGACCATAACTCTTGTTTTTTTTATAATGTGAAGTATAGAGTTATTTCTTATATGATCTTCTCCAATGTTTTAACTTAGTTTTTTTATTAAATATTTAAATAAGTATATTACATTCCACTCCTTTGTATAATATACAAAATAATTTAATACATAAACTGCATTATATCCTATTTGCAAATGTATTGTAATGTATAAAAGTTTTAATATAGCGGTATTTGAATCAACGATGACTTGATAGTTTCTTAGAAGCGTGAGTTTAAATCTCGCTACGTGAAAAAAAAATATACGTTTTCTAATCTAAATAAGTATTAGTCTTTTCTAAATGTGAAATAACACTTTGAAAATATAAAAAAAATATCTACAGCAACTTTAAATTTTTTTTAGTGTTAATCCACATCCAAAGAACAATACTTATTTAGAAAACGTAAAAAAATTTGAACGTAGCGGGGCTCGAACCCGCGCCTAGTCCAGGACTAGATCGGTTATCTGCATTTCTACAAATTTTTTATACGTTTTCTAAATAAATATCTACACATCTTTTTAGCTAAAAATTACGTATACAAAATTATTCTTGTCATGGCCACATTACATTGTTATTTATCAATTCCTTGAAGCACACGTTATGGTAAATAGCTACCACATCCTTTTATTATCTCGAACCTATGTATGTATCCGAGACATCGATCAAATTCTCTCATGTACCCCGACCAGTACCAACCAAGCGACTATCTAGTACACACTTATGTATTCAAGATCGATTAGACATTCTTAGTTCTTCTTTAGCGACGCCCAATCAAAGTAATCAGCTTCACGCTGTATCCCGTACACAGCAGGGTAGGCAGAGGGAACTTAGTGTTAAGACACTCCGTTCCCCACTTTCTGCCGAATTCTGGAGGGATTGCGTGTTGAGTGGCAGAACTCGCCGCGCTTAACCTCGACACCAGAGCGAAGAAATAGAAATATAAATTTAAGTAAATATTTCATCACCTCGAGTGGGGATCGAACCCGCAGCCAGTCGTTTTTACAGTCACACCTCGTGCCGCTGCGTCACGACTGGCCTCCCCAATCAAAGTTTTAACTGGAAATCTAAATTGACTAATTAATAAGATTTATTACTTCCGTAAAACGACTGGAGATATTTTTAACGTTCGGAAGCGTAAAGGTCATTCAATATCTACACAATTCTGGTGAGCTTTGATTCTTTTCATCGACGTGTTCTTTGATCCGTATAGAGCAAACAAATAGAGGATATGGCGATGTGTACAATCATCGGCGCTCTTGTGTCCTTTCCTGCTGTGGAAATATTATTATTGTTATATGACTAGTGATGAACTTGCGGCTTCGCCTGTGAAAACACTAAAGTATTCGAGTTTTTATATATCTATTAGATACTCAAGCGCGGCTTCGCTCGCTTAAGTTTATTTTCAAATTATAGCCAGAGTTTAATATATTTTTTATTAAAAAAGTATCCTATGTCCTTTTTAATATCTCTTAGAATATGTATACAAAGTTTCATGATAATCGATAGAATATTTGTGGCGTGAACGCGTAACAAACAAACTTACATTCACATTTATAATATTAGTATGGGATACTATATGATATTCGAGTCACCGCGTCGGGACTAATCAAGAATCGCGTCACATTGGGTGACGTTCCGAGAAGGCGCGTCGAATGAATAGAGGAAAAACTACTAAAACTTGTAAGCGGAGTCGGGTCGGTCTGATATGTACATTCGTATTTAATTCCGTCTCGTTAGGGCACCGCGTGACGGCGGCTTCCTCTCCGCGATGCTGTTAGAATAATATTGAATATAATATTTAATTGTTTAGTCGACTAACTATTTGTTAAGTAGGTACCTTACCTTATGCTTTGCTTTTTCGATTTCGTAATTATATACATTTATATCTACTTATGAGGCCAGTCGTGGCGCAGTGGCACAAAGTGTGACTGTAAAGACCTAGGTTGTAATTCTGATTCTTTCGACATTTTTGTGCTAAATAATTATTTGTATCGACATTTTTATAATTTATAGTATGTAATAGCGAAAGTTAGTAGTAAAATTAATATTTTAACCAACTATAAAACCACCTATTATTACATTACCATTAAATTGAATATTAATTGTTAACCTGTAAATATATAACTTTTATTAATATATATTTTTTACTGAAAATAATAATAATAATAACAAGACCGTCGTGGCCCAGGGGCACAAAGGTGTGACTGCAACAAGATGGTTGTGGGGTCGGTCCCCACGCGAGGAAATGAAATATTTATTTAAAATGTTCCATTTCTTCGCTCTGTTTTCGACGCAAAGAGCGGCGTTGAATTCCGTCACTCAACACGCAATGCCTCCAAAATTTCGGCGGAAAGTGGTGAACGGAGTGTCTTAACACCAGGTTTCCTGCCTACCCTACTGTGCACGGGATACAGCGTGAAGCTGAAAAAATAAAAAATAATATTTAAATTCATTGATTGGTTCCCCTAATAGGGCACAGCGCATAGCTCATCCGGTAATTTTAATAAAGCGTTGAGACACAGACAGACGGACAACCCAAATCAAGTGGTGCCTTGTTAACTTTCCCATTAACAAATTTAACCCTGTATACAGTTTAAGTAATGGTTAATACTATGTGGGATCTCTGTGTTCTTTTAATAAGTATCTATTTATATTAGAGAGCTATTATTTATAATTTATTTACAGTACTTTTTTTTAACTTCACGCCGTATCCAGCACATAGTAGGGTAAACTTAGGGAACCTGGGAACCTAGTGTTAAGACACTACGTTTCTAGTAAGATATCTCTCCACTTTCTGCCGAATTCTGGAGGCATTGGCATTGGTTCAATATACCTATAATTTCTATCTTGGCAATAAAAAAGGCGTTTCAGTGGACTTATTGGGCAAAGTGTACTGTTTAGTTTCGCTACATCACATAAATTTGAATATACGGGAAGTATTGCATAAATATCATTTTAAGTTTACTTCTTAAAAAGCAAGAAGTACGTGACTGTACACACCCAAGCGTGTGACTGTAAACGCGACAGGCTGTGACTTCTATTCCCGCTCGTAGAAATGAAATATTTAATATTTTCATTTCTTCGCTCTGGTGTCGAGGCAAAGCGCGGCGTTGATGTGCGCTACTCAAAACGCAATACTTTCAATTTCGGTTTAAAATGGGGAACGGAGGGTATTAACACTATGTTCCTTCTACTTTCCTTTATGTGTGCGAGATACAGCGTGAAACTCAAAAAAAAAAAAAAAAATTCTAAGTAAGTGGTTGTCACTGTACGTAGAATTAACAGCGGCACTGTAATGGCTTAATGGACTTCCCAGCTATCGCGACTACCAACACGGCGACAGTAATGAGACGTTGATAGCCAAGTTTTAGTGTTTAGAAATTTCCAAAACTATGTAATTTATTATACTATAATATTTTTGTTTTCAATTACAATTTTTTTTTATTTGAGGCCAGTCGTTGCGCAGGTGACTGTAAATCGGGTGATTGTTGGTTCGATCCCCACTCGAGGAGATGAAATATTTATTTAAATTTATATTTCCATTTCTTCGCTCTGGCGTCGAGGCGAAGTGCGGCTAGTTTTTTTAGCTTTACGCTGTATCCCACACACAACACGGTAGGCAGAGGGTTAAACACTCCGTTCTCCCTTTTGTCACCGAATTCTAGAGGCATTGAGTGTTGAGTGGCGGAAACCAACACCGCGTTTTACTTTGACACAAAAGGCGGATTTTATATTAATGTTACAAAATTATATACCTACTATTAAGTATACAAAGCAATATAAAAATAACATTGAATGTACATTACTTAATTATATGAGTATTAGTCTAATTAACTTTAAACGATTTTAATATATTTTTGGTTCAATAATAACACACTATAGTAAATATGTAGGTGCTTGGTTGACAGACTGCTAGTGTCCATGTGAAAATATAATTGTCACCAACCCGTCCATAATGACACCGTAATAACAAGCCTTTTGTTTTAACGGGGTTTTCTGAAATTATAAAATAGAAGTATATATTAACCTTATGATATTTATCCTTCATTCTCTTTGTTTTATTATATTTTATTTCATAATTATTTTTTCTTTATTTTTTACTAGCGGACCCGGACGCGGCTTCGCCCGCTTAAACTTTACGAATGCTTATAGATATAATTAGGAAATTGTTTGTGAAAATATGTAACTAATTTAAATAAAAAAAATATAAGTAAACGTAACCATAGTAAAATATTAATAAAAAAACTACACAAAACCAGCTACATTATTAATAATTTTATCTCTTTCTGTCTTTCTATTTCC
>DWQW01011902.1:0-11161 GCA_018249695.1 Heliconius erato demophoon
GGGAACGGAAGAATGTTGATAGGCTCTCCAATGGAATAGTATGTTTCAATCATGAAACAGATAATGCTGAGAACTTTCCGTCCGTACTGAGCTTTCAGAATTTTAAAAAGCAACGGGATATGTTTTACGAGATATTGAGGTATGTGGTTTTGTATATAAGATGTTTGTAATAGTTGTGGGTTCCATTCCATTGCTGTTAATAATGTCTTTATTTACAATAAAGATGATTTCTCGATGGCTATAGTGGCACAATGGAACATTGTAAACTGCGGCGGTTGTGGATTCGAGTACCACTCCAGAAAACGAAATCACACAATACGAAAAGTAAAATCGAAAAAATCTTGTTAATAAAAAATACGTGCATTTATATTTAGAAAATAAAGAAATAAATAGTTACCGCGGGTATAAGAATTTCGTCGTAGCTTGATGAGAACTTTTAGGTCAAGAAGAATTCAAATTACGATATGTTTCTAAATATTTTTTTCATTTGTTTTATATTACAGATGGTATCAAGACACCCACACGACATTGTCCAGGTCGACTCTAAGGGCCAGAATTAAATCATTATTGTCAAGTGGCTCCAGCGCTTCTAACTTTGCTCATCTGTCTACCCTTTTTACACATATGTTGATGGAGACGTTGCCTTATAATGAACAGGTAGTGGATATATTTAGATTTGTTTTTTGCTGAAACTGGTTCGGGAAAATATTGTTAGTAAAATTGTTAGTTGATAATGGAGAATAGAGTGTCTGAACACTTCTCTTTGGTATAGATGTGAAAATATTTTTTTTACAGTTTTTTAAATATTCTATATGATATGAGGTCATCGTGCTGCATCGCGATGCAAGCGTGTAACTGAAATAGCAACGGTTGTGGGTTTGTTTCCCATGAGGGAACAAATCTAATTTATTAATTAATATTTTCACTTCCTCGCTCTGGTAACAAGGCAAAATGCCTTGTGATCCCGGCCTAGAATAGGATCATCCTGGTTACTGATGGTGTCGTAAGAGGCGACTAAAGTACGTGTAGAGTCACGTCGCCAGCAATGGCAACACGCATGGGCAGACTCGACCGGATCATTACCACTCCCGGCATTTAAAACCGGCGTGAAGTAGTGGCTTTATGCCACTGCGTTTCGCATCAGGTAATGCCGGGCTCCGGCGCCCAACCCACCTTACAGGCAGGCAACGCTCCTGTAGCTCCTTTGGTGTTGCACGGGGTCGTGGGCGGCAGTAATTACTTACTATCAGGTGATCCGAACGCTCGTTTGCCTTGTATTTTCCATAAAAAAAGAAGCTAAGAAAAAAAATCATAAAAAAAGGAGAATAGAGTATCTTATCACCAGGTTGTCTATTGTATATACGGGAAAGGGCATAACTTAGTAATAGGCATAGTTTTTACATAATATGCTATTAATAATATCCATATGTCGTCTATAAGATCCTTATATGACAGAGTGATAGTCTCTGACTGACGTGACGAGACGGTTGCGGGTTCGATGCCTCTTGGATAAAATGAATTATTTCGATTTTCTCGCTCTAGTAAGAAAGCGTGGCGTTAGGTTTTGCAGATAGGTATTGCAGACATGCAATATCTCGAAAACATGCGAATCTCGACAATAGTGTCTGAACGTGTCCCCGCTATATTCGGGATACAGCGTGAAACTGTTTTCTTTTAATTTATTGTTACATTTAATATTTTTATTTTGTACTTTTTTAGGAATCGAAACTAAGTAAACTACAAAGGAGGTTAACGTGCCCTTCCGCCACTGAGTCTCATAGATTACCACATTTTAGTGATAAGGAGATGTTTTACAAGTATGTACAATAGTTTAAGATAAGTTTCAATATATAAATAGTTAATAAAAAATCAAAACGTTTTCTCTCGTGAATGTTTCCTATATTTTATTATTTTTACACCTATTGAATATATTTCGCTTTACGAACGAACTCAATGCAAAAGTTATTAAAATAAAAAAATGCAATGTCAATGGTTTTGAACCCACAACTATCGTTTCAGTTAAGCACACACTTGCATGATAAGGATTTTTTTTAGATATGAAGGGAAAATATAATTAATTATATGAAAATCACTAACTAAGGTTTGGTTGGTTAGAAAAATTTGGTTGGTTGATAATATTTTTAGCTATACAGGTGGAAGCGTCTGCGCTCCTTTTATGGGAACAGCATATAGGGTAAAATATTTCAAGCCCATACCTAAAGTAATTAATAGAGTACCTCAATAGTGTAAACATAAGATTTTTTTTTATTTCACGATTTTTATCCATAATGTATTTCTTGTGACGCAGTAACGAATAAATACCAATAACGTAAACACATACTACTACAAAAATACAAGTAAACGTTGTCGATCTGCCACTTTTCATTCTCAAAAGACATAATAGAACGAGAAAGAGATATCTCTCGTTCTATTTTACGCAATTTAACATCGCCGCCTTTACCTACGACTGGATTTTGTAAATGTGGCGTGTGCGGCGTTATCGCTTTGATAAGTTTGTGTCTGTGTGCGTCATTCATTACAATTATTTTTATTCTTTTGTTTGAAAAAAACAGTTTTTAATTTTTGGAAAAATCTCTTGTTTTAATTGTATTAGGTTTTTATAGAGTAGGTAAAACTGTGGTTTGTTCGCGATTGTTTTTTATTAAGCGGTGTGCAAAAAATAACATAACATTTTCATCGTATCGTGTAAAGTTCACGCAGTTGAAAGTTTGCGAATTCTGAATTCTGGTATTGATGTATAAAAACATAATAATATTGTTTTTTTTTTTACAGAGAATTCATGATGTACGCGGAAAATGAAAGTTTCAGAGTGCATCTACGAGATGCCCTAGCTTCAGAAATTATAGCATTGGACTCTACGCCTATTCAGAATGAATCGTGTAAGTTTTCTATATTTTACGTGTTTATTTTATATATTTGCACTCTTGATTTATGTTTTTGCACCCCTATTTGGGTATTTATACCCCATAATTTAGGTATTAGTGTGACTCATCCTCATTTTATAGATAAGGCTTCCTTTTATTGTGGTTTCCCCCTTTTTTTGTATTTGTACCTCTATCTTTTGTGTACCCATAAAATAATATGTTTAACTTTGAATTTTTAAATAACTGACTCCAAATTTTAACCCCTATATGCAATGCCTTCAGTAAAATTCTTACAATAAAACAAAATAATTTTCTTTTAAATGATAATGTTTATATATGAGATAAAAGCACATATATCTAAAATATCTAACTATCTCATCAGAAAAATAACTAAATTAAATTATAGTAACTAAAAAAAACTCAGCTTCACACTGTACACCGCACACAGTAGCTAGGTAGAGAGAAACTAGTATTAAGACACTTCGTTCCTCAGTGTCCGCCGATTTCTAAAGGAATTGCGTGTGGTGAGTGGCGGTACTTAACGCCGGGCTTTGCCTCGACACTAGAACAAAGAAGAAAATATACATTTAAATAAATATTTCATTTCCTCCAGTACGGATCGAACCCACAACTAGTCGCGTCACACACTTGTGACCCTGCTCTACAACTGAATCAGATTAAATAATAGTAAATTATAATATCTAAGAAAATAATTTAATTAATATTATCCATTTTTGAAATTCAATAATTTGATTATCTTTACATTTTTCCAGCAAACGGAACGGACATGAGCAAGGAGTTTTTACAACTTTCAAAAAAACTGGCCATATTATCAAAATTTTTGGGTTATCTCACTTCTTTGCCCTACGCTCAAACCTCAATAGATATTTTACTTAAATCTAACATAACTAATATAAAAAACCTAGAGGAATTGTTTAAAACGCCTAAGGAGAAGGTTCTGGAAAATAATTTAATATTAAGAGATTATGTGAGTATTTTAGTTAAGCATTGGTGAATATAGATGAGTGTGCGTTTGTTCGTTATATAGTTTTTTTATTGAAATTTTTATAATTGAAAAAAAAAAACAAAATCAAATCAGCTTCACGCTGTATCTCGCATACAACAAAGGTAGAGGGAACCTAGTGTTAAGACACTCCTTTCCCCATTTTCCCCTGAATTCTGGAGGCATTGCGTGTTGCGTGGCAGAACTCTACTCTGCGCTTTGACTCGAAACCAGAGCGAAAAAATTAATAAATTTAAGTAAATATTTCATTACCTCTAGTGGGGATCAAAGCCACAACCAGTCGCGTTTACAGTCCTACGTTTGCACCTCTGCGCCACTATTGGTCTCGATTATAATTATAATTTATGTTTATTTAAATAAATCGTATAGTGTATTACTATAAAGTGACGCCATTGTGTTGCAATGGGACCACGTTCGAATGAAACGCGATGATTGTGGGTTTAATCCCCACTCGGAGTAATGATTATATTTAGATTATAGTTATAATCTCGCTGCTGTGTAAGATACCGCTCAAAATCCAATGTGTTCAGGCAAATTCTGGCAAAACATGTAGAACGGAGTGTTTTAACACTGCTGTATGCCGGATACAGTGTGAGCTAAAAAAAATCATGAATACCGTCTAAACTTTTTATATTTATTTTTATTTTCACGCCATCTATCTTTTTTTTCAGAGTCAACCAATTATAGACATTAAAGGACTATTAAAAGCTTCCATAGATAATAATAAAATATTAATTACGCTACCATGGATAATACATTATTTATCTATGCTCGATTACACAACGCTAAGACTGAAATATTATCAAAATATACACAAAATAATATTTCAAATATATGAAAAGTTAAAAATAAATAACACAGATAATAAAAAAACAACGATTATATATTTAAAATCGATTTTAGGATGGTTATTTGATTTGCCACACTTCCCACAAGAGCTTTTCTATGAAAAGCGCAATATCGATGTTGTGATATTGATTGGTTCAATCGATTTCGTCATGGATGAATCGATTTTATTCGAATTATGTCCGTTTTTGAGGGATTTTAGTGTTTTATTGACCACTTCGAGGGTTAATGAGAAGGAAAGTTTAAGTTTTAGACATATAACGCCGGTTAGTTTGAGTTTGAATAATGAAGATCGGATACGAAATAAGGAGAAAGAATTGCAGGTATTTTTTTTGTTTGTACTTTTATTTTGTTACTGGTTTTTTTTTGCCTTTACGATGTACCCCGTATTTACCATATAGGGTAGAGATCACCTAGTGTTAAGACACTGTTATTCACGCAATGCTCAATTTTCGAGACATTGCATTTTGAGTGGCAGAACTTAACTTTTTTTAAACATTTTCAAAGGGTTATGCCACACTTAGGAAAGAAAAATACTTATTTAGAAATTGTATAAACATTTGAACGTAGCTGGACTCGAACCCGCGCCTCCTGGAAAGCGACCAGGTTATAGTATTTACCTCTTTTTGTTACTAACACGCAATGCTTCAAAAATTTGATAAAGAGGGGGGAACAGAGTCTCTTAACACTAGAGCTAAGTCTACTTACCTGCGGGTATATATAGTAATATACATGATACAGCGTGAAGCTAAGAAGTAATACATAAAAAAATGTTAAGTCAATATTTTCCTATACTGAGCTTATATTTTATTTTCACGTCTTTGAATCAACATAAAAAACACTAATTAAAATTTCAGTTACGCCTTGAAGAAGAGTTTATCAAAAGTCAGCCATCTTCCACACGAAAAGTTCTAGAACTGGTGACAGAGAGAGTGTCCTCTAGTATTGTTAAAGAATTTGCACTGACTTTGTCAGCGGCGAGGAGGAGGGTGAGGGTCTCTGCCGCTGAACTAGTCGCTGCTGACCGGGATAAGGTAGGATAGATCAGGCACTGAATGTTATCTTTACGGAGTATCCCGCGTATAGCAGGCTTGGCAGGTGGAACTAAGTGTTAAGAAACTCCCTTCTTTCTTTCCGACTTTTTCTCGTATTTTCTAGATATTGGATGTGTAGAGTTTGTAGTCTTATTACCAAATTTATAATATTCTTTATTCAAATAGACACAGAAAGCACTTTTAAATCCTTGAATTAATATATAGCTCTCATCGAATGACTCGAAAGGCAGTTCTGTTGAGAAGAGCAGGCAACAAACTCCACAGTTGCTCTTTTCAATGTCAATAATTTAATTATTAAATTAACTGACTGCTATCTGGCACGACATCAATAGATATTAATTTAATACATTTTTATCCTGTAAATATTCAAACGTTAGACTAAGCGCTACTACGAGAGTGCAGACTCCCACTTCAATCCACCCATTGTTGGAGCGTGTACCCTCTAAGCATCCTTCTAGACCCAGACGACCCAATCGCAGCACATATGCAGGATTCAATCCCCAGTCTCACGGCACGTCGACGGGGTTCACGGTCCACAGGCGCGGCTGCTGCCCGCGCTGCAGGCGCTGTACGCGGCGCAGGCGGGCGCGCTGGCGGCGGAGGCGGCGCGCGCGGGCGCGGCGCGGGGACGTGCGCGCGTGGCGGCGGCGCTGCCCGCACTGCTGCCGGGCGCGCCGGGCCCGCTGCGCGCGGTGGCGGAGCGCGCGGTGGCGCGGCGCCTCGACAAGTGGCTCGGCGACCACTGGCGTGCGAGTGGCACCGGTGAGACACTGTTACTTTTAATTCTATTGTTTAAAGTTTTTTTTTTTAAATGTTTAATTTGTTGCGGCCGTCGCGGCGCAGGAGCACACGCGTGTGATAGTGAACGCGATGGTGATGGGTTCGATTCCCTTGAGGTGGAGTGAATTATTTAAGACAAAACAAAGCGCTTTGTCTCGAAAATAAAAAAAAATGCAATGCCCAAAAAATTTGGTGGTGCTTGCAGACCGGGGAACTTTAACACCAGGTTCCTTCTGAGCTGCTTTATGCAGGATACAGCGTAACGCGAATAAATATAGTTGCCTTTTTACTTTGAATGATTTTAAATAAAGTTTCAAATATTATTTGATATTTATTTAAAATTTTGCTAAAGAGAAAACTTATTTAAAAATGTATTAAGACATACACGATAATAAATTTTAAAAATAACTGATTATATAAATATGAAAGCTTACAACAATAAATGTTTGTTTAATATAACTCAAAAACAACTGACAAAACTACAAAAGAGTAGCATCAGTGTAACACATAGATATTTATGTAAATATTTCGTATAATTCAGCTATAACCATAACAATAAGCTTAAGCAGGCGAAGCCGCGCATGAGCTACTATGATATTTTTTTTCTTACCAGCAATCCTATGTAAGAATATCGAAGAGGAAATGAACACGCTACTAGCGGTGGGCGACGCGTCCCCGCCGCACGTACCGCCGCTGCCCCTTGATAGCGAGTTTGATCACATGGAGAGTCCCGCGCATGCGATTATAGCACTTAAGGTTAGTAATATGGTTTATTTTGTCTAAATTTAGCTTTTTTTATAGAAACCATTAAATATGTTTAATTTTAACATTTTAAAGTGTTATTACATACGTAAGAAAGAAAAATATTTTTTTGAAAATATACAAAATTTTGAACGTCGTGGGACTCGAACCCGGCCTGGTTCCTAAATTAATAAAATTTTAGTTAGTTTCACGCTATATCCCGCACACAGCAAGGTAGGCAGAGGGAATCTAGTGTCATAAGACACTCCGTTCCCCACTTTCTGCCGAATTTTGGAGGAATTGCGTGTAGAGTGGCAGAACTCAACGCCGCGCTTTACCTCGACACCAGAGCGAAGAAATGGAAATATAAATTTAAGTAAATATTTTATCTCCTCGAGTGGGGATCGAACCCACAACCTTTTTTTTTACAGTCACACTTTGTGCCGCTGCGACTGGCCTCAAATCTAGTATTGAATAGTTTTTTATTAAACCTAATATTTACATAAATAACATATTATTAAAATGTTTTTTCTTTCCACAGGAACAAATATGCCTTCTCCTGGAAGATCAAGATATATCTCCCATAGAGACGTTAAAAAGTTGTGCCAATATATGTTCAGCAAACAACGTGTTCACGCGGCCGCCGGCGTTAAGAGCCGTTTTACAGCTGTCCGTTGATTTTTGTATAGTTTATAGTGAGTTTTGCAGTATTTTTTAATGTAATTTTGAAAAAAAAAAAACACTTTTCCCGCATATAGTAGGATAAATGGAATGAATCTAGTATTAAGATATACGTTTTTCACTTCCCGCATAATTTTCACAACATTGCGTAATCAGTGGCGTAACTAAACTCTGTACTTTGTCCTCTGAAGCAAGTATTATATTTATATTTAAATTGTTATATGCGGGATAGTGCGTGAAGCTTGAAAAAATCTCATGTTCATTCATTTTTTATTTTTTCATTCCACAGTAAGCAAAAAAACGACAAAAATATCGAACATGCTATCCCACCTTCATACAATATGGAACAGCTGCTGTCCAGACCGACATCCGCCAGCAGTCCAGGATTTGGAGACGGAAGCAGAGGAGATCAGAAAAGAACAGCCCCATGATGATGATCGTGACGGTAGAGCTCCAACTCCTGACTCCGATGAGGATGGGAAAGGTATTTTTTCTTAGCTTCACGCTCCTCTATTCCATCCTCTACAACTCTCTCTCTCCCTCATACTTAAAAGATCGATTCTGTTTCCTTGGTTCCAATTCACTTCTTCACTTTCAGCTTAGATCACTAGAAGAAAGTATTTAAAGAAATTGGATAAATACAAAAAATACAAATTGAAAGTAATATAAAAGAGCTCAGGCTCTGAGACGGTTGTGAGTTCAATTACCAATTGAGGAAATGAAAAATGAAGTCTTTTCGTGTCCTCACTGTGGTAACAAGACAAAGCGGAGCGTTGGGTTCCACCATACGTAACGTCGCGAAAGTTGTTCGTGGCAAACGGACTGTCTTAATATTAGGTTCCTTTGGCCTATTCTGCCCAAAAAATATTGTTGTTGTTTTTTGTTTTCACTTTCTCAACGTTTAGACATTATGTCAGTAAGCGGAGTTCAACCACGTATTTTGTTTGAGGCTCGATAATCTATATATATAAAAGTATTTGTGCTGACTGACTGAGGTAAGACGCAAGCAGAGCCGTAACCGCTGATGGTAGAAACGTGAAATTTGGGCAGATGTTTATTTTCATATTCCGGACATCCACTAAGAAGGGAATTTGAAAAATTTTAACCCTAAAGGGATGAAATAGGTGTTGAAAGTTTGTATGGAAAAATGTTTTAATCTGTACCGATTTTTATAAAATTTGAAATTCAGACTCTTAAAAATATTTCATTGAACACGTGTTTCATGGTTTTTAAGAATTCACCTCCTAAGGGTTCAAATAAGGGGTTGAAAGTTTATATAGAAAAATCTTTAAATTGCCACCGATTTTTATAAAAAATTAAATTCAGACTGTTAAAAATATTTTATTGAACACATGTTTCGTGGTTTTTTTAGAATTCACTCCTAATAAGCGGGCGAAGCCGCGCGCGCCCTCTAGTCAAAAATATAATCCTAAATGTAGTGTAAATGTGTATGTGTGTAAATTATATGTAAATGAATAATCATCATGTGATTTTATAAATAAAACTGAAATTATAACTTAAAAAAATATTTCTTCCACAGTAATAACAATAGAATATCAAAAACAAGAATCCAAATCAGAGAAACCAGAAAAATCCGAAAAATCTGATTCTAACGGGCTGTTAGAGTACTTTGATAGGATATTATGTCCAAGAAATATATTACTTTTAAACGAATCTAAGGAGAAACCAGTCGAAGTTTGGGAGGCTTTGGCTATTTTTATAGTTTTTCTACTAAAAAATCATTATTTGAATGAAGACTCTCTGACGGAACAATGCTTGGCTGTTTACAGACAGGATTGGTCGCAGGTTTGATATTTTTCTTTTTTTTTCAGTTTCACGCTGCATGTCGCGTAGCAGGGAAAACAGAGGAAAACTAGTGTTAAGACACTTCGTTCCCATCAAAACACCTTGAATTTCAATTCAATTATAAGGGCCCCAGTATAAACTACCCTGCTATGTGCGGGATACGGCGGGAAGCTTTAAAAAATATACACTTGTGTATTTATTTCACTATATTGTTTTTTGATATCAAAAAACCTACTCTTTCTTTCCAGAATATTTTAGAAAACCTATCAACTTGTATGAAATCCGTTTCATCAAAATGGCTGAACTCCTCCACGGGCAAGTTCAATTTATTTTTAGACTTTCTTGCGGACTATTGCAATGATATGGACTATGATTTAGTTGAGTGAGTTATTGTTTGGACTATTTAACTTTAATTTCGAAAATAACAATCTAATTTCAAAAATAACAAATTTTTAACAAATTATTGGACTATATTTCGTTATTTTTGAATAAAATTGTCGGCTGTATTCGTTATTGTTGAACATTTTTTGGGCTGTATTCATTATTATTAAAACATTTATACATGCTTATAATGGACTATACATGCTTATAATTGACAATGGAAATTTTAAATCGAAATTTTGGAATTGTATTAAAATAATTTCAAATTATTAATAATACAGCTAGTGTTATATTTGTATAGTTTTTTTTCTGATAAATCTGAAGTAACTATAAATTTGTATTTAATAACAAAAAAATAAAGTTAGTCAATTATTAAAATGTATTTGTTATATTTCATTTAATGTATATATTTATATTATATTATAAAATTTACATGATTTATTCTATTGTAACTTTTAAAAAAAATCTTTGCCTTTGTAACGACGGAAGTCTTTGACTATAAACGCATGGTTGTGGGTTCCATAAATACTCGAGCGAATGGTTATATTTAAAATATTTTTTTATTAAGCGAAACCACGGCATTGAACTCTGCCGCTTAACATGTATTTTCTTGAATTGGGGCTGTGTATGGGAAACGAAGTGTCTTAAAGCACTCCGTTTAACCTCCTAGGTTCTCTCTGCCTGCTCTATTATAGGCGGGGTACAATGTGAAAAAAATAATAATTTTAAATTT
The DNA here is from genome assembly GCA_018249695.1 of Heliconius erato demophoon. Taxonomy (NCBI): domain Eukaryota; kingdom Metazoa; phylum Arthropoda; class Insecta; order Lepidoptera; family Nymphalidae; genus Heliconius; species Heliconius erato. Next base: position 10,933 of record DWQW01011902.1, read on the forward strand.
AGAAGTTTTTTGTCATATAAATGAAGTTTAAAAAACTAAATTATTTGGATCTGATGATTATTTGATTTTTTTATATATATAATGTGAATAAAACATTAATCATTTTTTATATTTTTATGATAATAAATGATGTACATATATCTTTTTTATTTGTTTTATTTTTGTTTTTTTGTCGATTGTGGGTTGGATTTCTGGTTGTATTTATATCCGTATACTATTAAATTATGTG
>DWQW01011903.1:0-11159 GCA_018249695.1 Heliconius erato demophoon
AGCAAACAATACTATCTCATGGTTCTTTTCAACTAGATATGGTAGATCATTTATATATATTAAAAAGAGAAAAGGACCAAGAATAGACCCTTGTGGGACCCCCATGCTGATTACCGAACCAGGAGATATAATAATAATAATACAAAAAATATATTTTATCATCATTACAGTTATATAGCTAGATAACAAAATAAGACGTATTAATACTAAGTAAGAGTTAAAAGTAATAATCTCCTTGAATTCTCTCTATAATTGCATTGTGAATGTTTCACAATTTAGCTAAATATAAAATTAAGAATTACTTTTACTTTCTTTCACTTAAATGTTATATAATAATATATATTTAATATGAGAGCTTCTGCATTGTTATTTAAATGTTTCATTACTCAAATAGCCTTTTTTTGCTTTACTCTGTATCCCGAATGTAGGCAGAGTAGGTATGGAGAGCCTAGTGTTAAGACACTCCGTTCGTCAATTTCTGGTGAATACTGCATCATTGTTAAGTGGCGGACGTCGTCGTTGCTTTGCCTCGACACCAAAGCGAAGAAATGAACATATTAAATATTTCATTACCTCGAGTTGGAATCGAATCCACAACCTGTTTGTGCGTCCTTGTGCTCTTGCGCCACGACTGGCCTCATAATAATCATAATACTGAAAAAAAGAAATAAAAAATATTAAGTTAACTTTTTATTTCAGGCACTTCTATGTTATAATGATCCGGAATCACATCCCTACATTTCTGATAAAGAAAAGAAATATCTCGAAGAGGCTCTAGGCAGGCACCAGAACAGCCAGCCGTCGGCGATACCCTGGAAAGCCATCGTTATGTCAGTTCCACTATGGGCACTGGTTTGCGCACAGGTATATTTTTATTGCTTACTTTTTAACTTTTTTTTCAACTTCAAGCTGTATCCCGCATATGACAGGGTAGGCAGAGGGAACCTAGAGTTAAGACACTCCGTTTCCCACTCTCCGCCGAATTTTTCGAGGCATTGCGTGTTGAATGGAGGATGGCGCGCTTTGCCTTGTTACGCCACCAAAGCGAACCTTGAACCGTCGCATTTACAGTCGCACGTTTGTGCCACTGCGCCACTATCGTATGCTAATTAAATATTAAAAAAATATGCTCAAGCTATCCCGTTTTTGTAATATGTTATCCCCGTCGAGCTAAGCATAAAAGAATATAGCTTTTCTCAATAAATGATCTATTCAACACAAAAAAACGATAATTCGAACCACTAGTTCCTGCGATTAGCATGTTCAACCAAACGAACTCTTTAGCTTTATAATTTTAGTTTAGATTTTTTTAAATTTTATCAATTTAAATAGATAAAAGATAATATAAGATAGAGCAACAACCACGTGTGTCCCACGGCCCAATGGAGTCCTTGCAATATTATTCACTTAACCAACAATGTATAATGATCGATGCTAAACAAGATAAGGAAATTCGATTTCCATTTTTTATTCTGTTTGTGTGCTCAACCGTGAACTCTGTAAATAAATTACGCCTCTTGAACTACCGGACCTCGCACAAACCAATGTTACACCTATTTTTAGCTGTAGTTCCTTTGAATTTAATTTATTTCAAATGCAAGTATAATGGCGTCTGTAGTATTTGATAAAGGAGTAATAATAGTTCGAGTGCGGGTTCGAGTAGTGGGTTCGATTTCCACTCGGGGGAATTCATTATTATTTGTTAATTTCTTTTTGCTTAAAAAAGGTAGATAACGGTAAGCAAAGCGCAGCTTTGAGCATCACCACTCAATACGCAATAATACGAAACGGAGTGTCTTAACACTAGGTTCTCTTAGCTTATCTCGCCTTGGAGCATGAAACTGAGAAACAAGTACATTATCCAAAAGAAGTTTGAATCAATGTGTAAGGAACTGGAGTCTTTGAACTACTTCATGTTTTTGTTTCAGATCGGCCACGACTATGGATACTTCACAATGGTAACAGACCTCCCAAAATACATGACCGGGGTACTAAAATTCGACATTCACCGCACTGGGACCCTCGCTGCTCTACCGTACGTTGTGATGTGGATCAGTTCTATTGTATTTGGGTGGATGTGCGACAAAATTGTAAAGAGGAACTGGCTGACAGTTACGAATGCTAGGAAGACTTTTACTACTATAGGTAAAATATTCTTTAAGCTATAGATAACGTTTTTTTTAGATTCACGATTTTCACGCATATAAAGGTATACCCCATATGAGGCTTCGTGGCGCAAGGGCACAAGTGTATGAAAGTAGCGCGGCGGTTGTGGGTTCGATTTGCATCTGGGCGAATGAATTATTATTTTTTTTTTTAATTTTCATTTTCTTCGCTCGGATACCATGGCAAAAAGTGCGGCGTTGAGCCCCGCTATTCAACACGAACTGCCTCGAAAATTCGGCGGAAAGTAATTTGTAGGTACTTAAAATCCAAGTTACCGAGTAAAATGCAAAAGTTTTAACTATAAAAGTATTCAAAATAATGCACAAACATTCAAAATACTCAAATAATTTAGGTTAATTAATTACAATTATTATAACTTCTAGAAAGTGTTGAATTACTATCTTATGAAATCAGCTTCACGCTGTATCCCGCACACAGCAGGGTAGGCAGAGGGAACCCAATGTTGAGACACTCCCGTTCCCCACTTTCTGCCGAATTACAGAGGCGTTGCGTGTTGAGTGGCAGAACTCAACGCCGCGCTTAACCTCGACACCAGAGTAAAGAAAATGGAAATATAAATTTAAGTAAATATTTCATTTCCTCGAGTGGGGATCGAACCCACAACCAGTCAGTTTCACAGTCACACCTCGTGCCGCTGCGCCACGACTGGCCTCAACTATCTTATCGCTTACAATAAACTCTTAAGGAAAACCACACTATAATATAAGTATATATAGGTGCTTACGTGTGCTTTTTATGCAACATAAAACATATAGAATTTCTCAATGGGACTGCATTTCGACAGCTTAATGTATTTTCAAGAGTTTTGGTGCCAAGTTCAATGGAACGATAGAGGGTCAATATTAAGGTCGAGTCGTTTTGTTCTTTTGTTTTGTTACCCGAGACGAGATTCACAGTCTAATAATAGAAGTTTAGGTTGCTTTTTATGGTTTAGGTTTTTATAAACATATGTTAAAAAATAAATAAATCAGATTCAAGCAGCAGGGTAGGCAGAGGGAACCTAGTGTCTTAACACTAATGGCAATATAATTTAAGTATATATTTCATCTACTCGAATGGGGATCGAACCCACAACCAGTAGGTTTTACAGTCACACTTTGTGCCCCTGCGCTACGACTGGCCTCTTAATTAAACTTAATAATATAATTATTAACATATGTTTAAATTATATTATTAAGTCTTATCTAAACGACATACCTTTGAATGTCTACATCAGTGTTGTCATATTTTACCTCGAGGAAAATGGGATTCTTTCGCCAAAAACGAGACAAAAATAAATGATTTTGATTATATAATCAGTTTTAAATTTATTTATTTATAAAAAGTTTTTAATGGAAAAAGGTCACCGTACTAAACGATAAATGTTTTAATTTACCCTGTAAGGGAGATAAATTTTTAACGTGGTTATAAATAAATACTATGAAATTGTTTGAGGCCGTCGTGGCGCAGGGGCTCAAGAGTGTGACTGTACTGTAACGGCTGTGTGGTTCGATCCCTACTCGAAGAAATAAGTTATTTATTTAAATAAAATTAAATTTTAATTTCATAGCTCTGGTGTCGAGGCAAAGCGCGGCGTTAAGCCCGCCATTTAACACGCAATGTCTCCAGAATTCGGTGGAAAGTGGGGAAGCGTGAACACACTTTCGTTCACAGCGAGAAGCTAAAAAGAGACATTGTCAGCAATAAAAAAAATAAAATAATTAAAAAAGATTCTCACAATACGTGGAATAATCTTTGAAAAAAGAGACTATGTGTGGTTGCGATCGGGACATTTAATTTTGGGCTAAAAATCGGGTCCTCCGACAACGTGGATCAGCGTCAGCATCATATAAACAACAATTTCAATAAACAATAATTTTTTTCTTATCAATATTTATTACAAACATAAAAGCATATTTCCGGTTGACTTACAATATAATTGGGATTAAGCAACATCCAAGTACTAGACAACAATCAGTTCTAGTACATAATTAAGATCCGTGAGGCTACGAAGAATACTAATGATTAAGTTGAGAAAGCGTGTCAAAACGTTTTAGCTGGTATTGTGATGTGTTCCGGCAGATCGAGCTGATCGACGCCGCAAGGTCGATAATTATAAACCACGTTCGTTCCTTGCAAAAGTGAAATGTTTGGTTTTGTAAGACTTAATGTCGTACAACGTGGAATGCTCTTTGAAATATTGTATGTAGACTATGAGTTTAGGTGGTTTTTGTTGAGAAACATTTGTGATTACTGCTTTTGTTTGTTTTGACAAAGATTTTTTAGAGAGCTTTTGACATTATTCGCTAGTGAATAGTGCGAGGTCGAATTTTTAAGCTTGCAGTAATAAAATATAATATTGTATGATACATGATGGAAAAAAAAGGAAATAGTTACACTTGACGTCTAACGAAATAGTCAAAAGCTTACAATTCTCCATTTTCTTGCGAATTCCGACGGTATTGTGTGTGTGGAATTGGGAAACTCTATGCTGCGCTTTGTCTAGATACCAGAGCGAAGAAATTAAAATACTAAATATATCATCAAGTGAGAATCGAACCTATAGCCTATTACGATTCCAGTCACACCCTCGTACTCCTACGCTACGACTGACCTCATCTAGTTGATACAAGCTCAAAAATTTGTATCAACTATTTTATATCACAAAATAATTTTAAATCCAATTACAGCTTCCGTCGGCCCTGGTATTTGCATGATCTTGGCCTCGTACTCAGGATGTAACACTGACGCAGTGGTTATTTTATTCACTGCTTCTATGGGATTGATGGGAGCCTTCTACCCTGGGATGAAGGTGAACGCGTTGGATCTGAGCAGCAACTACGCTGGTACTATCATGGCAATTGTGAATGGAATAGGAGCGATTACAGGCATTATCGCTCCGTTTTTGGTTGGATTGTTGACACCTGATGTAAGTTGGATTTTTTTTATTTTCTTAAGTTTACGAAGGTTTTACTTGATAAATATTAAAAAAAAATAAGTTTCACACTGTATTCCGCATACGGCTGGGTAGGCAGGAGGAACCTAATGTTAAGAAACTCCAATGTCCACTTTTGTCGAATTTCGTGAGGCATTGCACTCGACGCCAGGCTTTTGCTTTGGTGCCAGAACGAAGAAATAAAAATATTATTAAACAATAATTCATTCCTTCAAGCGGGGACCGAACCTAGAACCGTCGGACAGAACGCAGCAAATTAAGTATTAAGTTTCTATTATTTTTCATTTCAGAGCACTTTAACCCAGTGGCGATTAGTGTTCTGGATTACGTTAGCAGTTTTCATAGTAACAAACTTAGTGTTTGTGGCGTGGGCATCTGGTGAGGAGCAATGGTGGAATTCCATTTCACAAGACCAAAAACAACAAGAAGTTGAAGCTGCCACAAATCAATCAGCTAGTAGTGCAGTAAATAGCGAAGCCAAATTGTAACCAAATAAATATATTATCTGTAGCCAATTTCGGTTACCAGGGACGATTTTGAATATTCGATTTAAAATCGATTTGAAGTGTTACTATATTGCACTTATACAATCGGTTGATTGTTAAACTTCTAACGTATATGCGAAGCATCAAAAGAAAAGGCTGTCTTATTATCAGTAGTAGTGTAGATTATTCATAGTATTAAATATTAATTGTACTAAAATGTGATTGTTATACTCAGAAATTACTGAACTGAGCTCCACAGCTAGACTGGTTTGGTACTTAACAGGTTACTTAACAAAAAGTACGTAGAGAAATAAAAACCATTTTTTTTTGGTACCCAAAAGTACAAAAGCCATATTGAAATATTGGCGATTTTTGAATTCAGCCAGTGCTATGTGATAATATTAGTATATTCTATATCTAATATCGATGTTGGGAGTAATGTAAAATTGTTCGTAGTTACATATCATGTTTTAGGTTAAGAGTGATTTATCGAATAAGATAATTATTAATTTTTATTGAAACAAATAAGGAAGTCATGTACCGTTAACAAGGTAAAATGTTATTTATATAATAGGATTGTATTAAATGTTTCGAGAACATTATATTACGTATTTCAAAGTATAAATATAAGATGTATGTAAGTGTATAATACGTTGTGAAACTTTTATGTAATAAGTAGATCACGTAATGTAAACGAAAATTAAATATTATTATTGCATTAACTTAAAAAAAAAAGAGTCGAAAACTTATGTAAAACAACGGTACAACATATCCTGTTTACTCCAACTTTTTTTTATTTATTCATATGAGTACAAGTTTAATAGCTGTCACAAAAACTGTTTTTTTTTTTCAAAAATCGATATAATTGAATCGATAATGTAAGCTGTTTGATCTAAAGAAAGTGTAATTAATGAAAGATTCACATATAAAAAATATAATTAAAAAAATAAACCATTGAGTAAACAGGAATCAAGAGATAAAATTGAGTACAAAAATATCTTAAAATATAAGACATTAAAATATATGTACGTATATTAAAGCTCCGCTCAGTAAATGAAATAATAACATTAATATATTTTTCATATAAGACCTTAAAATTAAATAATTAAACCTAGCTTGTTGGCAAATGTTAATAAAAAATATAAAAAAACTACATTGTTTCTGCTTAAGATTTATTTAGTTTATATTTCATAAACGAAACAAATCGTAGGCCACGTTATATTATTTATATTTTTTGCTGAATTAAATGTACAAAAAACAAAAACAAACTTTATAGGGCAAAAAATATCTTGAGATTGAATTGTCACCGTTGAGAAGGCCTCGTTTAAAAAGGCCGTCAAAAGACTCGAGTTGTTCAAATTAGGAATAAGTAAATAAATGTATTCATTTATTTGTTTTGAAGCATTTGAATAAAAACACGCTTTGTTCACTAAGAATTTTATTGTTAAAAATTGAAAAGGCTGTGAACAATTTGTAACTAAATCTTAATTCGTATCCAACGTAGAGCAAAGTTGTATCAACTTTTAAACATAGTGTTGGTTTTTTCATTAAATTTCACAGATAATATTAACCTGTATTGTTTCAAAATCCTAATAAAAAAAACGATAAACAGTCTCTTTTTTATGCTAAGAAATCAATGCTGAAAAAGTAAAATATTTTTGGATAAAACTTTGTTCTAGAAGGATCCATGTTTGGTATTTACGTTGATGTTCATTTGTGCCATCCATACACATAGATCTGTATGTGGTATTATAATTATATTATAATAATTTACTATAATTTACTATAATTATGAATCTGACATGCAAACTATTTATGTAAATCATATCTGAGATATTAGGCTACTTTTATACGATAACATTATTATGATATTGTTGTTTAATAAAAAATCAAATGAGACATGGTATTTTTTTTAAACAAAACTCATAAATTAAATTAATATATATATTTATTTTATTAAAAAACGTTTAAAAGATATACAAAATTAAAATAGGTAAACAATTAAAATTTTATTTATTAAAAAAATGTCAAATATCAATCAAATTGAACTATGAATATAAATATAATTTTCATAAATTAATAATTAAAATAAATGCCTAGGTAATATTGTAGCTTAAAAAAATTATGGAAAAAACAACACAACATTGCCAAATAAATTAATATCATCTTTAACATCATAACACCAAATTTAAATATTAAATTTTATTGATATATTTCTAATAAATAACTTATATTATTATGAATAATTTACATTACTATCGATTATTCATATTAATTGAATATAAAACTACTTTTAAGGAGGTGGCGTATGTATCAAATACCACGCACGCGAGCACTACTCATTCCTGAATGTATGTGTGAGGGAGATAGCTATATATGAGTTGCTAAACGGAAGAAAAACGGATTGATCTATTATATATTTTTTTTAAGCTCCTCGCTTCTTTTTAGTATCCCGCACATAGCAAAGTAAGCAGAAAGAACTTGGGAACCCACTGTTGAGAAACTTCCTTATCCATTAAGACACTCTCATTCACCAATTTCCGGTGAATTTTTGAGGCATTGCCAGTTTATTGGCGAAACTTAATACTTCCCTCGTTAACTATATATAAACGGAAAAAGTTAATCATATATAATATCAGTAACTATTTTAACTTTTTCAAGAATTACAATCGTGTACTTTTTACTTTTCAAAGTAAAACCTTCATACTAAGGCGCAAGGAAAATTGAACTTTCTTAAACATCTCTATCTACTGGATAAAAAAACGAATTTATGTAAATATGGTGAGGCCAGTCGTCGCGCAGGGGCACAACATGTGACTGAAAACCGACTGGTTGTGGATTCGATCCCCACTCGAGGAAATGAAATATTTACTTAAATTTATATTTCCATTTCTTCGCTCTGGTGTCGAGGACAAGCGCGGCGTTGAGCTCTGCCACTCAACACGCAATGCCTCCAGAATACGGCAGAAAGTGGGGAACGGAGTGTCCTAATACTAGGTTCCCTCTGCCTACCCTGCAGTGTGCGGGATACAGCGTGAAGCTGATTTATGTAAATATGGTTTTTACTTTGAAGCCTGACTTTTTATTTTAGAAATACATCTTAACGCCATCCGTACATTATGGAACTTCATAATTTAGGAACGAAATGCTTTGAGACTACATTCTTTATTCGCAACAAGAAAGATTGGAACATATTTCATACGACGTACTATGTTCTTTGAAGAGAGTTAATAGCAGACCGCACCAACTCTCATCAGGATCGATGTGGTCAAAAGCAAGCCTATTTCAATATAAAAAAAAACGTGATTCTAAAAACAAAATTTACAGAACCATCTAAAATTTATTGTAGATTTTGAACCATGAACCACGTTCGTATATAATAAAAATATCAACAATTTAAAATGTACAATGGTCTGTTTCAGTTACAGATTTTTTCATCAGGCCATGTTAATAGAGATAGATGTATTAAATTAACAAACGATAAACAGTGTAATATTCGTTCTATTACTAAACACATTGACGGTAAGTTTTTGTAGAATATTTTTTTATTTATAATATATTTCATCACCTTTATCTTACATTTCATGGAACTTTTCATCAAATTCATAAAAAAATCATGGAGCTTTTCATCAAATTCATAAAACAGAATGATTTATCTACTGAGTTGGGAAATTTCTGAATTCGAAAAAAAAATCAAATAAAATTTTATTTGTTAAAAAAATTTTGCGAAATATTTTATTGTAATTTTCTTTTTAAAACCATCTTTTTTATTTGTATCATATAAACTTCCTTATTCGAACTAAATAAAATGATTCAATATGCGTTAATGATTATAGAAATGAATAATTCATTCGTTATTCTTTATGCGAAGAATTTCTGCTCAACACTGTTTACCACAATAAATTAAATGAAAAAAAAAACACCAAAACTTGTACCATTCCCCAATAGCCAAACAAAAAAAAATCACATCAAATGCTCAAAGCGTGGCATAAAACGGATTTAAACGCCGCCTCCTTCGAAACTTCAGAACAACTCCATGACGGACGACGGCGACGACGCCTCGCTGAGGTCGGTCCTTTGATTCAGTATGCGGAGTGCTTGGAACGGCAGGATGTGCTCGATGTGGAGAGTTGACAGCAGTTCTATACTCTCGTTGCTCTCCTTCGATAGTTGGGAGCGAAGGCGTCGGGCGTCCTCGTAGTCCATGTTGAGAAGTTTGCAGGCTTCTAGTAGTCTAAAAAAATTATTATCTTTAATTATCGCCATTTTAAACATTTTAGTTGCAACGGTTTAAGCGGTTTAGTTGTCTATGTTTAGAAGTTTACATTTTTGATAAACTATCTACTCGTGACCATGGACTACTACAGTGCTTCACGCTTTATACCACGCATAGCAGGGTAGGCAGAGGGAACCTGGAAACCTAGTGTTGACACTAGGGGACGAAAAAATAAATTAAATAAAAAAAAAGCTTCACACTATATCCCGTATACAGCAAGGCAGGCAGAGGGAACTTACTAGAACTTACTATTAGAACACTCCGTTTTCCACTTTCCATCGAATTTTCAAGGCGTCGCGTGTTGAGTGACGGAACTTAACGCCAGGCTTTTTGCAATTTATTAGCAAATTATTTATATAGTTCTTAATAATAAAACTCGCCTTTGAGACCGCCGTGGCGCAGTGGCTCTGCTTTTAGTTTTCATATTCCTAAATTAAAATAATTGTAATAAATATATTTTTACCAACTTACTTAGGCAATTGATTCAATTGCGATGCTACTTTGTTGGGAGGAGCAAACGCCGGCACGAGATTCCTTTTGACGTCGTACGTAAACTGTATCGTGCCGCCCGTGTTGAACCAACTCTCTAGTACCACCTCCTGATAGAGAAGAAAATATAAAATTGTGATATTTTTAGTAATATAATATGACAGCAAATAAAAATTACAAAAATATATATTTAATTAATGAAATTTCTTTAATATATTTGACTCATGTATGATTAATAATTATTTAGAAAAAATATAACTATAAAATACCGCTATGATATGTTGAACGACAATCAGAGTAAGTTACGTCACGCCTTAGTAAACAAACGAATTGACATTTACGAAAATAACAGACATCAAGACATAACTTAATGATATCTTCCACAACAGTCACTGATGATACTTCATTGGTTTTTAAAATGAAACTACGACAAAACATATATTTCATCTCGAGTGGGGATCGAACTCACAACCAGTCGGTTACAGTCTCACTTAGTGTCTCTGCGCACACACCTCGAACAGGTAGTCGTCGACGCCGGCGGCGAGGTCCGCGCGCAGCGGGCGCGTGAGGCGCGGCGCGAGCGCGGCGGCGGCCACGCGCGCGCGCGCACACAGCGCCCCCAGCGGCGACACCGACAGCGCCCGCTCCTCCGAGGTCACTCACCTCGAACAGGTAGTCGTCGACGCCGGCGGCGAGGTCCGCGCGCAGCGGGCGCGTGAGGCGCGGCGCGAGCGCGGCGGCGGCCACGCGCGCGCGCGCACACAGCGCCCCCAGCGGCGACACCGAC
>DWQW01011904.1:0-11159 GCA_018249695.1 Heliconius erato demophoon
CCAAAAACGAGTTACGAAAAACATTAATTAAAGGTGATTGCGGCAGGATTTTTTTGGGCAACCCTAGTGTAATCTATTCTACTATCATGTATCATTCTTAAATATAAGTTTCATTAGAAAATCTAATAATCCCTACAGTTTTAAACGATGGGATCTTAGGCCATTATAATTAGATGTTAACGTAGACTCAACACCGCATTTTGATAAAAAGATAGATTCTCTCTTCTTTTCTTTTTTTCTATCTCTTTAAGTCTACGTAAATACATAACTTGGTTCCAATATTTGTCTCTATCTTCACGCATTTACCTTATTATTTTCCTTTAGTATAGTCTACTATTTTTTATTATTACGTTTTATTAAATAAAAATTACTATTAATAAAAACCTAGATATCACACCATTTCTAACTTTATATCTACCGACTCAACCAAAAGTCCATGAATAGGTTTTTTTTAGTGTCACGCTGTATCCCGCACAGATCAAGATGGGCAGAAGGAACCTAGTTTTAAGACATTCCATTCCCCATTTTCATCCGAATTCTGGAAGCATTGTTTGTTGAGCGAAGAAATGAAAAAAATAAGAAATAGCAATAGTAATACATTTCCTCGAGTCGAACTCACAACCGCCGCGTTACATTCACACCCTTGTGCTGCACATGACGGCTGCCACGACGGCCTCTAGGATAGTCTACTATTTTTTTATAATTACGTTATATTAAAAAAAACACAAGGAATAAAAAAACCTAGTAAGATATCACCCCGGTCCGAACTTTCTACCGACTCAAACATAATTCCAGGAACAAGCTTGTACATAGAATACAATTATGTACAAATAAGAAAAATTTGAACCCTCAACTACCACGAACAGACACTATTCAACTAACAACAATTTCAACACCTCTTTATGTAGATAGATACGAGTATATTTAATATAAAAAAAATATTTATTAAAACAAAAACCCCAACTGCATAAAACTAAATAGAAAATAATCGGGACCTCTTTAAATTATACGGGATTCCTGGTAAAGATTTTATTGATTGAAGAACTACTGTTAATCCTAATAAACTATTGGGCTTGTTTATTTTCTTTTTAGTTTTATGCAGTCGGGGGTTTTTTTTTACAAATATTTTTTTTATTTTTCACTTTTTTGTTAGAATTAATTATGGTAATGACAATCATGATATACCTTTTTGAATCCTCGTATTGAATTCTTGAATTTGATATCCATATTGTGGTATTCGAAACGAAGATTTTTTTTTTCACTAAGTCCAATGACGTCCCACAGCCGCCATGATTGGTAATTTTAACGTCACCTATCTAAGAACACTTGGCCTGCTAATACGAATCTAACATACCTCAATTAAGTAAATCCGTTCAGCAGTTCTGGAGATATGAGGTAATAAAGAATATTACAAACATACATACATGCATACATACATACAAGATACGCGCGAAAAACATAACCCTTCCTTAGCAGTCGGGAAAAATTACTAAAATGTAGGTAGGTATATAAAACAAAAAGGGTAGAAACGATTTATTTTCAATCTGTCTCGGATGTTCCGCGGCTTCTAATGAGACCGGAGGACAGTTTCAATTACGCAGCTGCTTTTTGTACAGATGGACTTGTCAGGCGGAATTGCTTAGTTCACCCGCTTCGCCTGCCTCTTGTCTGGCTTTAAACGTGTTTATTTACAAAAATTCTTTTCTATAGGTATATATATCTTTTTGAAATACTTATTTCTACGCACACATTTGAGTTGCGGTACTCAACGCCGCTCTTTGATAAAAGGAGGAGTTCTATACTTAATTTCTTAAGTATAGAACTTAGATTTTTGTCTGTTACATTATAATTTATTGCTGATATAGTAATAAATATAATTACAAATTTCGATAAAAAAATATATCAATATAAAAAATATTAAAATATCTTATTGGAAACTAAGGTATTTATTTTTCCTATTAGAATACAATCGTAGAAGTACAAAGGTGTTTAAAACAATTGTGAATTATATGTCGGTAGTTGTGAATTAATTTTTAAGTAAACTAAATATTGATATTGTTATTAGATTAACTTACTATTTTTCGCTTCAGGCTTTATTTTCTTAGGAAGGTAGACAGAGGGTTAACCTAGTGTTAAGACATTTTGTGTCCCACTTTCCGCCGAATTTTCGAGACATTGCATATTGGCGAAAGTCAACACCTTTCTTCCTCTACCAGAGATGAGGAAATGGAAATCAATTTTATATAATCATTTACAATCAAACGTTTACAATCAAATGCTATTCCACTGCGCCACGACTGCCTCTTATTTTATTTAAAATATAAAACCAAAATACCTATAAACTTTCAGAAATTCGCTTGGCCAAGCAAAATCCTGAAAGGTTTAAGATGAATAAATACCCTTTATTTGTACTACGCTACGTCCAATTAAATCTATTCTCGTATAATCTAGAACATCTGAGCCCGGAGCGATAAACCTAAATTATGTTTGAGGGTTCCCATGAGACATGGTGACTTTTTGCTACATAAAATTGTTTAATATCGTGATTTAATTTATTCTTTTCTTTAAAAATATGAAGTAATAGGTAGGTACTTCAATTTTTTTTCAGCTTCAAAAGGGGAACCAGGCAGAGGGAACATAGTGTTAAGACACTTCGTTCCCCACTTTCCGAATTCAATTTGTTCGTTATTTAAAGAAAAAACATTCTAATTTAAGGCGTTAAGTATAACTAGCATTAGTTACTTCAAAACTCTATAGAATGATGATTTAAGTAATAAATTTTAAAGCTATTACTTTCGCGAGGCCAGTCGTGGCGCAAGAGCACAAGTGTGACTGTAAACGCGGCAGGTTGTGAGTTCGATTCCCACTCGAGGAAATTAAATCTTCGCTTTGATATCGAAGCAAAACGCGGCGCTGAGTTCCACTCAACATGTAATGTTTTCAAAATTAGGAGGAAAGTGGGGAACGGAATGTCTTAACACTGCCATTTACCATTACCTATCCTGTTTTATGTGGGGAACGGAGTGTCTTAACACTAGGTTCCCTCTGCCTACCCTGCTGTGTGCGGGATACAGCGTGAAGCTAATTTTTTAATTTATCCTGTTTTGTGTGGGATACAACGTGAAGCTAAAAAAAATTATATAATTTACATGTTTTTTAATTTTTAATCTCTTAACAAAAAAGGTCTTATATCATTAATATATCTTTTCTCTGACGCTTCAATAACGTTGCCTCCGTTAAGACGTGAATAAATACACTCTATTTATCCTGTGGACCATCCAATTTAATCTGTCCGTATAATCTAGTAGCATCTGAGCTCAGGCTATATTCTCGTAGTAAACTATTTAAGGCAATCCTTTGTTACGTTTTCTTTTTTTTTATTATTTAATAAATAAATTTACTATAGTTAATATGTTTAATTTAAAAATAAATAAAAAAAACATTTAAATTTTGATAATATGTTATCGTAGAAAATTTAATTTTAGTTGCTATTCTGTAATTAGTAAATGTAATACAAATATTTCTTTCTTCCAAGAGGAATCAAACTCATAACCCTCGCGTTCAAGGTTATATATATTTAATGTATAATATATATATAATAGCATAATAATTGATATTAATATATGTCAATTTTAATTGAGGCCAGTCGTGGCACAGGGGTACAAAGTGTGTGTGTAAAAGCGACCGTTTGCGAGTTCAATATATTCTTATATATATTATATATTTCCGTTTCTTCGCTCTTGTGTCAAGACAAAATGAGGCGTTGAGTTCCGCCACTCAACACGCAATCCCTTCAGAATTCTGCGGAAAGTGGGGAACGGAGTTTAACAATAGGTTCCCTCTGCCTTCTGCGTGCGGGATACAGCGTGAAGCTGATTTAATATATTTCAATACACCAGTAATCATGAAACATAATTGTCTATGCATTTGCTTAAATATATTAAAATTATGACGAAGGACCAAATCCAAATTAGAATATCAATAAGTGTCAGCCGTCCGTCCGTCTGTCCGTAAATATTTAAGGTGCCTCTCTGAGACTCATACGAGTGTGTACCTATATTTAGTTCCGCAAGCCGACCTAACTAATATTTTATTCACTTCTTTGAACCATACTAGTACAATTATACCAGTAACTGTTCCGTAAAATAACAGTTTTTTTTTAATGTTTCTCAATTCTTTTTTATCTTAATAGCAATGACTTGCTTAAAATCATAAATACGACATAATACAAAGCATCACGATGTAGTCCGCATGTAACAAAGTATGCATAGGGATTCTAGTGTTAAGACACTCCGTCTCTCACTTTCTGCCACTTTGCGTATTGAAAGCAAAGAAATGAAGTTATTAAATATTTCACATAATTTATTATTTAGTTTTATCATTTTTGATCCTATCTTAATATTAGATATTTAGATATTTTTTAGAATATTTTGGTTTATTCAGACTGAATAGCCGAAATGCCAGCTCAGATTCGCCATGTAATGTCTTAAAATGCGCGAAAGTACAAAATTTCGTCATTGTGTTCAAATGATATTTTTTTAGCGTCATGCTGTATTCCGCACACAGCCGAGTAGACATAGGGAACCTAATGATAAGACACTCCGTTCTCTATTTTCCGCAGAATTGTAAAGTCGTTGCGTGTTGAGTGAGTGGTACACAACGCCGAGCTCTGGCACAAGAGCAAAGAAATTGAAAATGTTAAATATTTCATTTCGAGTCATAATCGAACTAACAACCTGTCGCGTTGACAGTGACATTTTGTGCCCCTGCGCCACTGAGTAAGACTATATTTATTTTTAGATTTAAAATAACGGATGGTTGCACCCAATATGCGAGTTATAAAAAGATTATAAACAAAAAATATTTATATAAAGTTTCTTTTGTTACCTGTTATATACTGCAGCCCGTCGCAGCAGAAGCATAAAAATTTAAGTCTGCCTTAAGCTTAAACCGTGCTTTATTCCAAGCTTATCCTTAGATATTGTAAAATGTTATAAATACTGGACATATTTCATTTCAGAAGACGGAGCTTACCATAATAGTCTAGGGCACAACTGCAGAAAAAATATATACTAAGAACAACTTCAATACTTCGGTGGATGATGAATATAGTGTCTTAACACTAAGTTCCCTCTGCCTATCATGCTGTGTGTGGGGTACAGCGTGTAGATGATTTTTAACTTTAATAACTATATAATAATTTAAATAAAAAAATATGCAGCACAGTTATTTCTTTTCACATTACATTTTAGTAAATTCTCATTAACGTTTCACCTTTTTAGTAGAAAAGAAATAGAAGAATTCCTCTATACATAAATTAATAAAATCCACAAGGCGATTCTTATTATACAAGAAAATATCAAAGTTATTATGCGAAATAAACCTATAATATCACAAAAAGTTTTAATAACCGAAGATTATGAATAATTAACTGTATTAGACAGTCAGTCTAATAAAATCAGCACATTAGACCCGCTATTTTCAAAATAGCAAGGCAGGCAAAGCATGAAATCCAATCCTCCGTTTCCCACTTACAACCCAATGTTTTAAGTCCTAATTTTTTTATATATCTACGAAAATGGAGAGCTTATCCTCTATTTATCATGTATTATAATTAAAATGAAAGAAGACAATTTTAAAAGCCATCTCTCGTACTATAGGATATTCTTATGAAAGCAGAATATATTCGCAACGCTAATCCTTCTGTTTTGCTTCGTTGTAATACTTATCTTACTTTACATTGTTTTTAAACAGAAAATATAACTAAAACGGTACTTGAGTTTAAAATAAAAGCGTATAGTTATCTTATTAGATTCTTATACGAATCGTTAAGATATAAACTATAGTTTATATCAGTTTATATGTTATAGCTTTATGGACTTAGGACTAAATTATATTTACATTAATGGACTTATAAATATTACTTATATATAAGTAATATTTATAAGTCCATTAATGTGTTTATTGAAATTTCTAAAACTTAATAACAATAAAGAGATGTTTATTTTGTCGGATTATTTGCAAAACCTTTTTTTTCTTTAAAACAAATTACTAAAATATTTATTTAGAAAACATATAAAAATCTGAACGACTCGACTCGAACCCACGCATCCTGGAAACCGACCAGGAGGCAGAGGCTCCAGTTGAGTCGTTCAAATTTTTATACGATTTCTAAATAAGTATTTTTCTTTCCTAAGTGGAATAACACTTTAAAAATGTTAAAAATACTAAAATATTCCTTTTAGTAAAATTTAGTTTTATTATAATAAATAAAATATGTACTTTAATATAGTGAATTTTAGATAACTAAACGTATACTACTCGTATCTATTTATGTGATTCCTCCGAGCGCACCGAGATGCAGCTTATTTAGAATTTGACAGATCGTGGCCCTCCCCCTACCTTGTGACGATTCCACACAACATAGACTTTCAAGTAAATACAAAAGAAAATAATTATTTTATTTTATTCTTACCAAAAATTATAATTTTGTTATTATATATTACTATCTTATTTTATATCATATAAAATAAAATGGCCGTGTACTTGTATATGAATAAATTAATTTTTAACAAAAAGAAAAACCGACTTCAAACAACGAACTACAATGTTAAAAATAATTTTACATAATGTTAAACATACTTTGATTTTGTTTAACAAAAATAATGAAAAATATATTTTATAATTTTGAATTCGGTGTCAAGCTAATGCTACAACAACCTTACTACAATATCGAATAACTAAGCCTGTTTGTTTTACTTTAGCTAAGTGGGTACACTCACAAAATAAAACCAATAAATTATATTAGACCTTTGTAGCGCAGTGGTTCAGATTTCAGATTAAATACTATAGTTGTGAATTGCATCCCACTTGGGGGAAAGAATTATTTTCATACTCGTCATACCAAGCACAGCGTTGAGTCCTTCTAACCAACTGAGTGTCTCAATACTATGTTCTTCCTATCAGGTGGATAGGAAGAACATAGTGTGGAGACACTCACAGTCAAATACACACAACATAACATAAGATTGAGGCCAGTCGTGGCGCAGGGACACAAAATTTGACTGTAAAATCAACTTATGAAATATTTATTTATATTTATATTTTCATCTCTTCGCTCTGATGTCGAGGCAAGGCGCGGCGTTGAATTCCGCCACTAATCACGCAACGCCTCCACATTTCAGCGATAATTGGGCAACGGAGTGACTTAACACTAGGTTCCCTCTATCTACCCTGCTGTGTGCGGGATACAGCGTGAAGCTGACATAATTTAATAGATTTTTTAATAAAAAAAATAACCAAAACTATTTACCACATGCCGTATCTGTTACAACCGGGTCCCACCCCGCCTTAGCTTTTAGACTTCGAACATTAGCTTCTAAACTTTAAGCCCTCCTCATATATAATTCCGGGGCACGCTTTTGTTCCGGTGGGAAATAGACGAGAGTTTCGCATTAAATAATTTAACCAACCAACACTAGCCTTAAATCCGTTATAGTCAACTGTTAGATACATATTATTCTAATTAAATTAGTTTTGATTTAGATCCTAGTTTAAACTGATTACCTATTAAGTGGTTTAATTGAGTGTTAAAGTTAATTTGCATGATTCCGGGTGGTAAATGTCATTTGATGTTTGTGGTTAGTTTCTAATTTTATCTATAATGTTAGAAACTTTATATTTGGAAGTGATATTTTCTTTGCCTTTTTAAAAATAAAAAATAAATCAGCTTCACGCTGTATCCCGCACACAGCAGGGTAGGCAGAGGGAACCTTGTGTTAAGACACTCCGTTCCCCACTTTCTGCCGAATTCGGGAGGCATTGCGTGTTGAGTGGCAAAACTTAACGTCGCGTTTAACCTCGACACCAGAGCGAAGAAATGGAAATATAAATTTAAGTAAATATTTCATCTCCTCAAGTGGGGATCCACCCCATAGCCAGTCGGTTTTACAGTCACACTTTGTGCCGCTGCGCCACGACTGGCCTCATAATATATACTCATTTATAATTTATGGATTTGTGAGATTTGTTGTGTGGTAGATGTATTTTCTGTTTGAATAATGTAAAAATTTAAAATCTGGTGTAAATAAATATTTTTCTTCCTTAGTCACTCATCAATATCCTGTATTTGAAATCAATGCTCTAAAGCTTAATGAAAATAAAAAAAGAAATTATTTTTAAGCGTTTAATAAATTTCTACGCTCCGGTAATATAATAAAACATAGCGTAATAACACTAGGTTCCCTCTGTCCTCCCTGCTCGGACTACTGCTAATCGTAATACAAAATCAATGTAAAGAAAGAGAAGAACTTGTCCATATATTTTTTTTAACAGCTTTGACATTTTAATTTAATAAAAAATAATATTCGGTTATAACTAAATCAAATTCTAATAAGAATATTTTAACCAACGTAAACTGCTTTATATAAAGTGCCCATTTTCATAATTATTCTAAGTAAATTAATTCGGACAGTAAAAGCAGTAGTTTGTGAACCTCACACAGTAGACATTCAATCAACAACTAAGCAGTTTTTAAAATATTTTTTTGCTTATTACTAGATATTTTAAAATTTTAAATAGTTAACTGAAGAGTAGTTTAAAAGAAAACATTTTATTTGTTTCTGTGTTCATGTACGTAGGTATTGCGTGTTGTGTGGCTTTCTTACGAGCGGGGACCGGACCCACAACCCTCCCGTTTACAATTAAAAGGTGTGCCGTTGCTTAATGTTACGTCTCATACAAACTATTAAATTTGAAAGAAAATATATTAGATCATCATAGCAAGCTCGTAAGACAAAGCGCGGCGTTGATCTCTACATGAACGGGGTTCCGAAGAGAATGAAGTGTCGTAACCTAAGTTTCTCTCTACTGTGTGAAATCGATCCCCACTCGTGGAATCGATCCCCACTCGAAGAAATGAAATATTTATTTTCATTTCTTCGCTCCGGTGTCGAGACAAAGCAAGGCGTTGAGTTCCGCCACTCAACACGCAATGCTTCCAGAACTCGGCGAAAAGTGAGGAACGCTAGGTTCCCTCTGCCTACCCAGGTGTGTGCGGGATACAGCGTGAAGCTGATTTATTTATTTTTTCATTTAATTGTAAAGTATAAACATACATACATATATTCTAAAATTAGACGAAATTCAGAAAACATTTACAGTTCAGTCAGCAATTAATTCTTTGAACAAACAGTATCTAGTCGGCCCAATTCCTAACTCGAACTTAGCCAAAAATGTAAACTGCCCGAGCATCAGCCTCGATTAAATCAATTTAAACTCCCAAATTTCATCTGAGGGCCGCTGGTTCCTCCCTAATTATACCTACGGAAGGACCGACCGTAAAGAGACAAATTTAAATTTGCTACAAAAATGCTTAAACACAGAACAATTTTGAAGCTTAATCTTGTAAATATAAGGTACTTTTTAGGGAATTTTAAATTATTCTATAAGTATTTTTAAGTTTGTCCAGGCAAAATCATCTGGCGGGCGGGGTGTAAGGGTATCCAAAATGGCGTCGGTAAGATTTCCTTCGGTTATATTAATTAAATCTTCGTAATTTATGAGTGGCTCGTGCCATGTGTTTTTGATGAGATTTATGGTTTTTGTAAATATTTGATATTAGATAGCTTAGATTGTATAGTATATATATTTATTTTGGGAAAACATACTGAAATATTTTGATCAATTGATCTGTAAAGCGAGGCGTTGAGTTACGCCACTCAACACGCAATGCATCCAGAATTCAGCGGAAAGTGGGGAATGGACTGTGTTAATACTAAGATCCCTCCGTCTATCTACGGGATGATATCGTGATATCTACGGGATAAAGCGTGAAGCTAGAAAAAATATATAAATATATTGCTTATTAAACAACAGAATTAAATTCATTGATAATAAGATATAATTTTGTTTTTCTACAAATACGAATCAGTACAAAACATGTGGAAGATTATTCTGGATGCAATACTTTGTGAAGAAGTTTTTATTTTTTATGTATATAAATTAATTGAAAAACCTAACATAATCAAACATAAAAAAGTAATACTTTGTAAAGAAAGTTAAATTTTTGCTCAGTTTTGTTTTTTATTTAATCAACTTCACGCTATATCCCGCACACACCAAGATAGGCAGAAGGAACCTAGTGTTAAGACACTGCATTCCCCACTTTCTGCCGAATTCTGGAGGCATTGCGTTTTGAGTGGCAGAACTCAACACCACAGACACCAGAGCGAAGAAATGGAAATATAAATTTAAGTAAACCTTTCATCTCCTCGAGTGAGGATCGAACCCACAACCAGTCGATTTACAGTCACACTTTGTGCCCGTGCGCCACGACTGACCTCAAGCCTTTATACATATAAATTAATTAAAAAACCTAACATAATCATATATTAAAAAAAAAATATATATTCTACTTTCAACGATGCCTAGTAACATTTTATACGTTTACCCTTATAATGTGCTTACCTAACCCAACCTCTTCGGCCCGACTGGTATAAAAAATTAGGCCAACCCTCCACCCCGTGATAATTCACCGCGCGCGTGCGACCCTTGAGAAAAATAGCTGGTAAAAGAGACAAGATTTAAATCGCCCCAGTTTTAGGGACGAACGATATAAAACTGTACTGTATGTAAAAATATATGCAGATAGATACCATCAGTTTCCTTTTTTTGGCTTAAAAAATAAATTTGACGCCAGTCGTGGCGTGGCGTTACTTAAAATTTATATTTCCATTTCTTTGCTCTGGTGTCGAGGCAAAGCGCGGCGTTGAGTTCTGCCACTCAACAAGCAATGCCTTCAGAATGGGAGGAAAGTAGGGAACGGAGTGTCTTAACACTAAGTTCCCTCTGCCTACCCTGCTCTGTGGGGGACACAGCGTGAAGCTGAAAAATTAAAAAAATATATAAATAAAGCATCTGAAAACATTTAAAGTTGGTACTAATCATTGAAAATATTGTAATTTTTGGCAATTTCTTATCATATTTAATAACACATTAATAGACATATGACATGTCTTATGATAAAATAATCTTTTTTTTTTTTTTTATGGAAAAGGACAAGGCAAACGAGCGTTCGGGTCACCTGATGGTAAGTGATTACCGCCGCCCACGGCCCCGTGCAACACCAGAGGAGCTACAGGTGCGTTGCCGGCCTTTAA
>DWQW01011905.1:0-11158 GCA_018249695.1 Heliconius erato demophoon
TATTTTTCACTTTTAATATTAAAAATGAGGTTTAGTTGTGATGTAATATTTATGAGAAGAGTTTCCGGTGTACACTCACCGTCACACCGCGTGTATACTATAAAGAAAAAATACAGAGGCGTGCGATTAAGTAGCGAACCTTTATTAAAGTTCGTCTTTTTAACCAACTTTTATAAAATGGAGATAATTGAGTAGGACTTGTTGATATTTTCTTTTGTTTTTATATTTATACATTTAATTTCTAGCATCGCGTTCCTCTATTCTTTGTTTCACGTAACTAAGAATATAATATATAATAAAAAATATTATTATATATTTTAAATAAATTTGTATTTTATATATATTTTATCCAGATTACTCTCAATATATAAACTAATACGTACAATACAAAATGTTGAGTAATAACCCTTGAACCGTCATCAAATAATAATTTGCTATATTAGTAAGTATATTGGTGCTACAGTGGTGTACTGCTATATATACTTATACATATATATATTTGTATGTGTAAACTGACTTGTGGGTTCGACTCTCACTCGTGGAAATTGTTATATTAAATAAAAATAAATAAATTAGCTTCACGCTATATCCTGCACACAGCAGGGTAGGCAGAGGGAGACACTCCGTTCCCCACTTTCTGCCGAATTCTGGAGGCAGGCACAACCAGTCGGTCTTGCAGTCACACCTCGTATCGCTGCGCCACGACCGGCCTCTGTTATATTAAATTTATTTAATTTCCACAGTTTAGAAAGACGAGACGTCAAAAAGTTCTGTCATACGTCACATAATGGCTCTAAAATTGCAAATTAAAGAAGCGTCACAAATTTACATTCCCTCGTATTGTATGACAAAAAAATCGGTCAAATGCAAGTCAGATTCATAAACCGAGGGTTCCGTGCTAATTTCAGGATTGTATCCCAACGAGAAGAACAATTTATAAAAGTTGACAAACTTAAATTTGCGGACGCATGCATTCATTTTGTATGAAATAAACTATAATTTTAAGTTTGTTATGATTTTTCTAAGAAATAGCTATAATTATAATTGATACTTTTAGTACCTATAATTTTAACATACATCCACAATACGTACAACGTAACATTATTATTTAGTAATTACATTTGGTAATCTTCAGAGACGCAACAGCTGTTCAGATCATGTACGTCTTCGTGTCTCGTTCTGGATACAACGCGACCGTCACCTGCGGTCAGACGTGCGGCGAATATGTTGGACATATGTATGTATGTTGATGTCATTTGGAAAATACCCGCCGTATTATTATACATATATGCGACGATTGTGGGTTCGAATCTAAATATGGGGAATATTTTCCTTCTTTTGGTTTAGGAGGGTAAGCTAAGCAAGTACTGAGGCACTCCGTTCTTGCGGAACTTAACGACGTACGACCTTTTCTTTTAGTGGGGAAGTGAATGAGAACGAGAATTAAAATAAAATCATTTAATCTCAGAAGATACTCTTAGTTATAGCTTATTTTCCTTGTTCTTTTTACTTAGATATCTTCGTATTTATTTATTATTCGTCTATAGAATAGTTGAGGCTACTTGTGGCGCAGGGGCATAAAATGTGACTGTAAAATCGACTGGTTCTTGGTTCAATCCCTGCTCGAGGAAATAAAATATTTATTTACATTAATATTTTCATTTCTTCGCTCTGGTATCGAGGCAAAATGAGGCTTTGAAATCCGCCACTCAACATGCAATGCCTCCAGAACTCGGCGGAAAGTGGGGAACGGAGTGTCTTAACACTAAGTTCCCTCTGCCTACCCTGCTGTGTGCGGGATATTGTAAAGTATAGTATATGTATAACTCGATTTTACTTCACCAACTCGATATTATGGCAAATTATGAATATAAAACGTTATCTGACAATGTCTCTAGGGTTAACTAACCAAGAAGAATTTAAAGATACGTAACATCATGAACTATATATAATTTTTAAAATGATTTCAATTTCTTATAAAAATCGGCGGTGAACATGGCTGTGGGTTAGCAATCCGCTTGGGGCAATGATTAAATTAAAAATATTTTTGTTTCTCGGCTCTAAAATATCACAGCGTTGGGTTGATTTCCAAACAATAAATATTTAATATCTCTAAAATTGAGCCGAGTGTTGAGAATCGAATGTCCTAACCCTAGGTTCCCTTTCCCCAACTAGGATTTGAATATGTGGAAAAAAGCTTGAAGCTAGACTAGCTAGAGTGAAGAAAGCTTTACAAAATTTAGTTGACGCGTTGAAAAATCCAAACTGAATACGAGTATAAGGCGGTTTTACCAATATATTTTTAATGTCAAATGTGTCGATGTGTTTGCGATAAACTCGTTCTACGCGAGTTGAACGTACACGACCCTGTTACGTCGTGTACAGACGGAAATATTCACTTTTCTATACTAATATTGTAGAGAGAAAGGATTTGATGCTTACGTGGCATAGTGGGACTTTATTTGACTGTGAATGCCGATGACTGAAGGTTTCTTTTTCTTTCTTTCTTTTTTACTTTATTCCTTTTTTAGCTTTACGCTGTATCCAGCATATAGCAGAATAAGCAAAGTAACCTGAAAACCTAGTGTTAAGATAATTCTGTTCCCCACATTCCTCCGAATTTTGCAAGCATTGCGTGTTGATCGGCGGAATTCAACACTGCGTTTTGCCTCTTTACTATTTCTTAGGAGCATAATGAAAATTACAATATTACATGGGATATAGGTGTGTGTGAGTTTGATTCCCATTTGTGGAAATAATTTATTTTTATTTTCCTCTCTTTGTTAATAAGATAAAGCGCTGCGTAGAACAATCAACCTATAATGTCAGAAAATTGGTCCATGCATGGGGAACGGAGTTTAATTACTCTTGGTCCCCTACCCCACTATACAAACGAATACAGTAAGAAGCTAAAAAAGCAAAAAGTATTTTAAAATATTTGAATTCACAACCACCGCTTCATACGTTAAAACAAACCACATAATATATGTATGTATGTATATATCTTGTTAAACGAACTTTTCTGTTAAAGACCATTCACACACACTTTATTAACCGTAATGCTTGAATTTAGTTGCCTCTTTAACCTCAATCGCGACATTGTAGACTGTAGTACATTGGAAGTGGAGGGAAGGCACGTCCCTTAATGTATCCGATTAATGAAGTTAGCACAGTTTTGTAAACTCCATACAAAACGCTTTAATAGATTCGCCTTTGACATTTACTATTCACTTACTTGTATATTAATTGGTATTCATTTTATGATGTTGTTATTAAGGTGCGGCGTTGAGTTACGCCACTTAACACGCAATGGATCAAAAATTGGGTGGAAACTGGAGAACGGAGTGTTTTAAAACTACTTAGTTCCCTCTGCCTATCTTTTTATTTAAGGAAACATTGTGAAGCTGCTTTTTTTCTATTTATTCAGAAAATACCTACGTTTTGAAGATAAAAATCTATTATACATTATAATAATCTACCTATATCTTAACACAGTTATATCAGCCTAGTTATCATACAATGTAGGCGTAGGCCCAAAATTTATCCAATCGCGTTCTTATTATTTAGTGACATGTTTTTGACATTCTATGTCACATAAAAATACTGTCCATCCCTAATGGAATCCCCGAAGTCAGCGATACTCTTAGTAATTTTCTTTATAGTGAAATAGCTAACTTAGTTATAACTTTTACTATTAGAAGGTGGGAGAAACAAACAAAAATATCGTACACTCAAAGGCGGGAGTTGGATGCAGTCCAAAAGGGATGGGCCGGCCCAGGTAGGAAATATTATATTATGTTATGTACAAGAAATATTATATTTAAGAGATAGCTGGTAAAGAAGGTATTTTTAAACAATTTTTTTTATATTTCATTAATACTAGGCTTTAAGTCTTAGGATTGAGTCCTTTGTTCAAATAGAAATAAAGATAAGTAAGAGATTAACTATCCATTACAAAATGATTTATTGTTTTTTTTTTCAGCTTTACGTAGTATCCCGCATATAGCAGGATAAGTAGAGTGAAGTTAGTGTCAAGACATTCTGTCTGTAAGAAATCGCGATGTATTGTGTGTTACGTACATTTTAATGAAATATTTAAGAAGTAGAAGATCTCGTCGATGCAGAGACATAGCGTGCGACTGTAAACGTTTCCATTTAGGCTTTGGGGAATTAAATATTTGATATTTTAAAATGAAATGAATGAGGCCAGTCGTGGCGCAGCGGCACGAGGTGTGACTATAAAACTGACTGGTTGTGGGTTCGATACCCACTCGAGATGAAATATTTAATTAAATGTATATTTACATTTTTTCGGTCTGGTGTCGAGGTTAAGCGCGGCGTTGAGTTCTGCCACTCAACACGCAATGCCTCCAGAATTCGGCAGAAAGTGGGGAACGGAGTGTCTTAACACTGGGTCCCCTCTGCCAACCCTGCTGTTTGCGGGATACAGCGTGAAGCTGATTAATTTTTTTTATAAATTAAAATGGAAACGAGGCAAACGATAAGAACGAGTGAGAAATTTTCGCCCCAATATAGTCGTAAATCACGGTGTTGAGTTGCGCCAAGCAGCACATAACGCCTTAAAATTTTGGTAAATTTAACACTGAAAAGAAACAAAACTGGCGCAAACGGATCAACACAATATGAAATTTCAATACAATAACTAAATCCTTCCATCAGTTAGCATCTACATATGCCTTTAAGTTTAAAAGGCCAGGCCAGGATTACCAACCCTCTCATGGTCGATGGCCACAATCCGCCGACACGATTTGCGTTCACTTATCGACTATATATTGGTAATATTATTTTACTAATGGATTCTATCTTAGCATTAAGGTTAGAGAAAATCTGAGTACTTACAGCCTATGCATCATTAATATTATTTGAGTTGTATGCTATTTATTTTAAGTGTAAAATGGTAATTTTAGTAATAAACTAGGTTTTATTCGGTGGAAAATGGGTACCGGTGAGAGCCAAGTTTAATGTACTCTACATTGCACGGCACCCATATAGATCTCCGATTTTTTTGTTGATGAAGTCGAAAACGAGATTACTCAACACTCATATGTGATAGATCCTATCAAGAACAATAGGCGTAATACAAGAAAAACGATGAAATAGAAAAATTATACAAATTTAAAATATTTAGTGCTACTCACTCCGTTTTCCACACAAACTATGAAATGAAATTTAGTATTTTTTTCAATATTACTTAAAATGAAATAAAGTTAGTCAATAATTCTAAGCAATAAATTAAGTAAGTTCAGATTTTGAAACTCGATTATATTCCTTTTCATTTGGTCATGTATTGAATAAATTATCGGATGGGGGACGTTTAGTACCTAGCTCGTAGAGACACGACGTATGTAGCTTAAGATTTTTTTTATTTATGTTCGGGCGAATGATTATAGTATATTTAAATGCGGGATAATAGGGCAACCTACTTACTGTAAACACGATGATTGTGGGTTCCGTTCCCACTCAAACGAGTAATTATATTTCATATTTTTAACATTTTTAAAGTGTTAATCCACACTTAGAATAGAAAACCTCCTGGAAACTGATCAAGTCGGTTTCCAGGAGGCGCGGATTCGAGTCCCGCTTCGTTCAAAATTTTTATACGTTTTCTAAATGAGTAATTATATTTCAATTGTTTTCATTTTATTTAGTATCTAAAATGAAAATGAAATGTAAAATTACTTCAATCGTGACGATCATATTGAATCAAAAAAATCAAATTAAATTAAATCAGCTTCACGCTGTACTCCACAAACAGCAGAGGAAACCTAGTGTTCAGACACTCCGTTCCCCACTTTCCGCCAAGTTCTGCAGGCATTGCGTTGAATGGCGGAACTCAACGCCGCGCTTTGCCTCGACACCAGAGCGAGGAAATGAGAATATAAATGTAAATAAATATTTCTTTTTTGGTTATTTTTAAGGTGTTATTCCACACTTATGAAAGAAAAATACTTATTTAGAAAACGTATAAAAATTTGAACGAACTCGAAGCTGCGCCTCCTGGAAACCGAAATATATATTTCTAAATACGTAAATATTTCTTTTCCTCGAGTGGGGATCGAACTCACAACCAGTCGGTTTTACAGTTACACTTTGTGCCCCTGCGCCAGGATTGGCCCCACTGATATTGCAGTTGCATTGATGAACACTAACATTGATGACCAATAAATAAATTTATGATTCAAATTCCAAAAACATATAAGAATGGGTCCCTTTGTGTGTTGGGCATACAACATCCCCAAAAAGTAGATATGTTTTTCTTTTCCTCTTAATTAAAGTAAGATAGAGTACACTTTTTTCTGTACCAAACATTAGTCAATCAATAAAAATATATCATTTTAAATTATGTATTAAATTTTAATCTTAAAGAAGGCAACACATTTTAATAAAGTCTAAGCTACTGGCTGTAAAAAGGTAGAAACAGACAAAAAATGATACGCATTAGTCATTAGTCAGAGAGAGCTTAAAATGGCCCCTTAATATTGGTAAGGGAGAAACGCGTAACTCACCGGTCCCTAATTTGGGGGTCTCTACGACCCCAGGTTTAACAATTTGATTGGATACCCACCATGTTTTTTAATTAGAGTTTATTTTTTATTTTAGATAAAAACTAGAACGCTCTGTCTTCTTATGAAATAGTTATGGAAATTAAGATGTTATCTTAAGTCTGCATAAGAGACATTGCGTGTTGAGTGGCGAAACTCTACTCTGTAATTTGTACTAGAGCGGTGAAGTGAATTGAAATATATGAATAAATTAATTTTTGAATAATTTTTTTTAAGCTGTCGTGGCGCAGTGGCCCAAGCACGTGACTGTAGTGGGTTCGATTGCCATTCGGTGGAATGAAAAAAAAAATATTTTTCCATTTCTTTGCCCTGGTACATGAGTGAGTTCCATCAGTTAACATGAGAGTTACAAAATCCGCAATGTTTTGGGCGGCGAGGCGAATACTAGGTTGCCTCTGCCTGTTATATATATATAACGGGATATAGCGAACCTGAAAAAAAAATGTTTTCTATTTCCTACTTAAGTGAGAAAACCAGAAATATATTTTGGCTGCATCAGGTTTTATATTGTCTCGTATTTTTTTAAAATTTAAAACTGCTTTTTGAACTTGTATTACATAAAATAATTTAAATATACTTATAGTGATTTATTTTGACCAGAAAAGCAAATCAAAGTGATTTAACACCACATTTTTTCTGGTAATCGTTAGATCAAAACTATGAATTTTGGTGAAAAAAATACTTTTTTTTTATTTAACATTGGTACTAGCTTTCGGCTTTATAAAACAAACGAGCTACTCGTTAACTGTCCCGATCATACAGCTTGTTAAAAGTTCACATAGAAAAAAGTTATAAGGACCATAATGTACTATATATGTATTTATAATTCCATCCTGTATACTGCATGTAATAGAGCAGGCTGAGGAAACCTCGTATTAAGACACTTTATGTCTTATTTTCCGCCCAATTTTCGAGACATTGCGTGTTGAGTGGCGGAACTCTACGCTTTTGTCTTCTTACCAGAACGTGGATGTGTAAATAATTTATTTCCCGAGTGAATTACAACCATCGCACTGCTACAGTATCTGACTGTAAATGACGGTAGCGGGTTCGATTCCTACTCGGAGTAATGGAACTGGGGTGGAAAGCTGGGAATGGGATTAATTATTTTTATCTAATCCGAATACGAGTCGGTGAAAAAAAAAGTATCTTAACATTAAAATCCCTCTGCCTACCCTGTTATATGCTGAATTTTTACAGTTTTAGTTCGATTTCGCACGAATATCTAGGAGAAGAGGTGGAATATTTAGTGATTTTGTTTCAGCTTCACGCTGTATCCCGCACACAGCAGGGTAGGCAGAGGGAACCTATGTTAAGACACTCCGTTCCCCATTTTCCGCAAATTTCTGGGGGCATTGCTCGACACGCAATGATTTTTTTTTACTTAGTGATTTGTCGATACATTTTTTGCTATAATAAATGACATAAAAATAACCATTTAATATGAAGCCTAGCATTAAGACTATTTGTCGCTAAAATCATATATACACTAAAAATAATATTTAAGAAAAAATATTCTAAAAGCAAAGTAAATCTGTTTATAGAGTATAACGATTATGTTAGTACAACTTAACCAATGACGACGAAGCTTAAATTAGTTTGTTTTACACAAGGTACCTACAGAAGCAACCATCGATTCCTAAAGTTTTCGCATAGGTTAATTAGGTTCGCGAATTTTCGGGTTGCTTTGAAAAATATTAGCTTAATCCTACTAAAATATTATAAGGAAGTGATTGCTAATATTTACAAAGCAGAATTTTGAAAACTTTGAGGCAAAATTAATTTTGTAATTCTGTTATTTTATTTAAGCCTATAGTTTTACCTTATTTGTATATAAATAGTTAAGACCGTAGTAGGGGAGGGGCACGAGAGCACAGTTAACTCAACGGGTTCTATTCCAACTTCCCATAATATATAATTATGATAAGGGAACCTAAGAACCTAGCGATGAGACACTCCGTTCGTATTAAACACTTTCGTTTCCCATTTTGCGCCGAATTCTTGGGACATTCCGTGTAGAAGGGCGGAACTTGACGCCGCGCTTTGCTTCGACACCTGAGCGAAGAACTTTAAATATTTACTTTCCTCAACTAAGAATCGATTCCACAATCTGTTGCGCTTACAGGCATACTTTGTGCCCCTGCGCCATGACTGCCGTTATTTTTACATATTTTATGCCCTTATTTTTTCATTTTTACTTCTAACATATTGTCAAGAAACTTTGTTTTTCACTTTCCACCTGAATTTGAGTCAGCCACGTATTATACAGGGAAATAAAAATAATTTAAATATAATCATTCAGCCAAGTAGAGCCAAGAATGAACCATCAACCACCGCATTTGCTATCAGGTGCTGTAACTACTACGCCACGAAGGCCTCAATATAAAATTTAAACTTAGTTTTATCTATATCAAAAGTTATTCCGCATGAGATGAACACGTTCATTTTAATAAGACAGGCGTCTAGCCTACACGTTTTCTGGTCTCGTGAAATTGCCAGCTATATAAAATATTGCGGCATTTTACTCTCCTTACGCTGTGAAATGAAGTATGACACAAATAAACTGAACTAACTGTAAGTGTTTTTTAGAAACGTATAAAAACTTTAACATAGCTCGATTTGAACCCGCGTTCCGGTTACAGGTAGGGCCCGTGGCCAGAACGCGGGTTCAAATACAGCGGGTACAAATACATACAGTTCAAATACAAAAAATACAGAATTAAAAATAAATTACGTAAGACGTTCATTTTTTATACGTTTCTAAAAGTATCTTTCTTACCTACGTGTGGATTGTGAGAATCTACTAACAATTTGAGTTTGGAAACCGGGGACGACAAGAACAAAGTCGGATCTGTCGGGGCGTAGTGGTACAGCGTGGACGTTATTGTGGTAGGTTTGATTTCCATTTGAGAAATGATTATATTTTGTTCCGGTAGCAAAGCGTTGAGTTTCGCCACTGAACACGCAATGACTCGAGAATTCGGCGGAAATTGACGAACCGAAGGCTTAATGGGGATGCAATGGAATAGGTTCCAGCTCGCCTCTACCTACCCTACCATATGCGGGATACAGCGTGAAACTAAAAAAAAAAACAAAGAAAAACAGTCACTCAATTATGCATTTATCAAATTTTTCACCCCGACATTCACCTTTTGCGTTTAAAAATAGCGTCTGCATATCCATAATAGGGACGGTGTCTAGTTGCTTTTGAAGAATCGGCCAACTTATTACCGGGACGTTTACGAATGTTCAGTTCTGTTTTTACTTGGAATTTTTGCGGCGTCTCGTTAAATTTTGAATATGTTTTCATACAATATTCCATTCTATTCCCAGGTGGTAAGAATCATAATGGTACAACTGATCATTGTGCAGAATACAGCTATCATTATGTTTTTAAATTGGTTCCAAGTTACAAAGGAAATATATGTCTGTATGTATGTATGTAGTTGTATGGAGGAAATAGTTGAAATAAAAGTGTAATGGAAATTAAAATTAACTACTGATATCATTTACTGATATCATTATATATTGATTTTTTTTTCATTTTGGCTCTACACAGTCGCGGAATTAGGCGGAGTGTCTCAAGTGACTCTCAATATATAGAAGCACTTATATTTTTTTATATACTTGCTTATATCCTTTTTTTGTATAGGAACTTATTTTTTATTGTAAATTTCAATCGATATCTATAAAGTTAAAGAAGACTCCTGTTAAGTATCTTAAGTCAAATTAACTATTATATCAAACTAATCTAATAAAACTAAATTCGCCATGTTGAGTTTCGCCACCAAAACTCCCAACAAAATTGAACGAAAATTCTAAAGCAGAGTGTCTCAACACTAGTTTCTATTTGCCCGCCCTGCTAGAAGCGGAAAATGCGTGAAATAAAAAGAAAACAATATTAAAACTTGACGTATACACTTTCACCTCCAGGGACCTCCTTTATAGCTATTTAAATTGTATTACTCAAGACTGTTACAATAATGTAGTATAAGAAGTTTTATATAGTTCGCAAGGAAATAGGTCGAGGTCAGATTGCAAAACGTTTTGCAACTATCCTGTGATAGCGTTAGGCTTCGTCGATGACCTAGATTCATAGGACTAACTAAGCACTGTGACTTTGTTCGTGTATTGAGGTCGCGGTACTTTAGGTACATATGGCACCGGAATAAAAGTCTAATACACTATTATGTGTGAAGTCAAGTTATATTTATTTAGGTTCAACGTATGGTTCAGTGGTCAGAGCGCCTGGTCGGTTTCCAGGAGGCGCGGGTTCGAGTCCCGCTACGTTCAAATTTGTGTACATTTTCTAAATAAGTATTTTTCTTACCTAAACGTGGAATAACACTTTTAAAAAAATCTAAAAATATTTTAAAAATGCTTGCCAGTTGCTTTTTTTTTTGGTTTCACGGCATAACACAACATGTTTCAGTCGGGTAGGCAGTGAATTCTTAAGATACTCTGGTCCCCACTTTCCATTCAATTTTCTAAAGATTACGAGTTAAATGGCGGAACCCGACGCCGCGTTTTGTTTTATCACAAAAGCGAGGCAATTAATAAAAATCATTCCTACT
>DWQW01011906.1:0-11158 GCA_018249695.1 Heliconius erato demophoon
TTTTATGCAAAATTTTTACTTATAAAAATAATAACAATAAAAAATTATCCAAATATGTAAATGAATTTTTAAAAGAAATTAAATATAAAAGAAAAAAAA
This sequence comes from Heliconius erato demophoon, assembly GCA_018249695.1. Taxonomy (NCBI): domain Eukaryota; kingdom Metazoa; phylum Arthropoda; class Insecta; order Lepidoptera; family Nymphalidae; genus Heliconius; species Heliconius erato. Next base: position 100 of record DWQW01011906.1, read on the forward strand.
TCATTTTTACTTATGTCAAAATACATTAAAACTGAGACGCAGCCGACATGCCGTAACATTTATTTTCACTGTACTTATATTAATCTCAATTTTTACAACATAGATGGGTTAGATTTTAGGCTCATAATAAAAAATATAAAATATACAAAAAATAATATTAAAAATTATATATTTTTGTTTCATTAAGATTAACTCTTTTTGGCTAATAATATTTGCTGCGTGCTTGAAACAGCACAAAGTAAGCCTTATCGTTTTAAAAATGTAATAAAAAAAATCATGATGAGCCTAAACTCTAATATTATCCTTATTCTAACAATTCTCGCAATAATAAGATTTAAAAGGCACGAAACATCGCATAACGACTTTGTATTGACTTGACGTTAAATAGTTTCATAAAATTCTTTACTTAATAATTTATTCAACATTATTGTGTTATTTTGGGTTTGTTAGGACTGTCAATTATAATTGTTACGTTTTTGACAAAAGAGATTTTCTTGAAAATATTTAAGTAGTTTTTAAAGAAATAATATTTATAATTAAATTAAGCAATTGTTTACATACATAGATCTTGTATGTATCTAAATATAAAAAAAAAAACATTTTTGAACAATTTTAAAAGCCTTATTCATGGAATTTTTATTTAATACATATTTATATTATATGTTAACAACATTGAAAACAAAAAATTATAGTAATTTCTTTTGGAAAAAAATATTATTCATAAATAGAATGGAAAATAAAATTTAAGTATAATCTTAAAATTTTTAAGTAAATAATTCACATTTTAAAATACAACATATGCCTTAATAAATATTTTAGGCCCTTCCCGAAGCAATTGTCATAAGAAAAAATATGTATTGATATAATTTAAATTTTCTATACCTACGATTAATCATATAAAAAACAAATATTTTTATCCTATAAAAGCGTCTTTGGGTGTATTTGCGTAACATAGTAATAGTAACCTACTCACAGTGCAATTTATACACATTATGTCAAATGATATGGATAGTTTTTTAATAATTTTCTAGAAATATCTACTTTAAATGATTAAAATTTTAACTATAGATAACAATTGGTTTCATAAACTGTAGCATTTAATTCTTAAACTTTAATTATCTGTGTAAATTCAGTATTTTTAGGCCGTAAAGGACTTACTTATATTAAGCTTTATATAAATAATAAAAAAAAACCATAGTAACAACCTGATATCTATTACCATATCAAAGAACACAGTGTAAGGCTGAAACACTGACGTGACAACTATATTGTATTAGAACACAACTTAAAATAAATAATAAAAATTTATATAAAATAAACTATTTTTTAATAAATACTGCAGAAGCCAACAACCATTGCATTAACAGTCAGATGATTTATTCAAAATATATTTTATAAAAAAATGTTTTATTATTTGAAAGAATCTTTTATAAACTTTTATTTATCATATATATAATTTTTTTTCATTATAATAAGAAGGAACATAATTTTAAGTAATTTATTATAACTTTTGGTATAATTTAATATAATTTCAAACATTATAACTGTCACGAAAGTGTATGCAGAATAATTATTAAATAAAGTGTATTATTAATCTAACTATTATTATATTAACAATAAAATTATTTACTACATTGGCTAGTAGGGCTGTGCCAAATTCGAATTAGTTAAATTAATACAACATAAGAAGTTATTCTGCTTTCTGATTTAAAAAATACATTTCGTTTTCTTTTTAAGTATTTCTGATATCATGAGTAAATTACAATTGAATTTGACACCATAACCCTTTTTGGAGAAAGTAATGTGAATTCAATTCACTATTTAACATTAAGGTTTCGTATTAATATTTAAAAATGTTCTAAGAGAATAAAATAACAAGCTTTTTTAAAATAAAGTTAATGCAAAAAATATATTTGTTCATAGTAAAATAAGGTACAATAAGTAATGTGCGATGCAAATATGTTAATAATAATTAGTTAAGTCATGAGGAATCTCATATAAACTAAATATAAGGCGGCATTTTATACGGGAATCTACCAAACGCTTATTGAAGTAGGAAAATTTAATAACTACGATTTAGGCCATAAATACAGGTTCAAAATCAAAATGTTTATGTATATAAAATTGTTATAATAAAAACATAACAAATAAAGAAATATTATATGTATATATTTTAATTTTTAGACTCTAGTGTCTAGACATTCCGTTTTACACTTGCATGCCTAAATCGAGGCATAGCTTGTTCTATCATTCTGGTAACGAGACATAGCTTGGCGTTGAGTTCCGCTACTCAACACGCCATATTTCGAAAGTTGAGTGGTGCGTGGAGAAGAGTGGCTTAACACTAGGTCTTCACTTTAAATATATACATAAATAAATGCACAATCAAAGGAACATTTTTCAAGCTAATAGAATAATATCTACGTTTTGGAACTTAATATTTTTTGGTATAATTTCCAATACATTAAATAATTAATGGAATTTTTTAAATAATTTTTAAAATTTGTGACTACTTTTTTTTCTAAATATTAGTATGGCTTTAACACTTTGGTAAAGAAAGGTAAACTAACAATTTAAACATAACATATTTTTTAATTATAGAAAACATTTTATAGTTATGAAATATTGACAACTTTTAAATTTTTATAAGAAAATTAAAAATATATTTAAAAAGTCTGTATGAAAAGATAATTACTCTATATTTAGATCTATAATTTGATGGTAAGCTAAGGACTAGAAGTACATAATGCCTTAAGCTCATAATGTATTATAATAAGCAAAAAAAAAATGGCGGATTTCGCGCCCAAAAATATTATAACGAAGTCATGTATAAAAACATAATTAAATATAAAAAAAATAATTGCAAAATTAAATACTTAGCATTGCATCTATGAAAGGTAACACATATTGTAGATTATTTACGAGTTTTAGAAATATCTTCTAGAAAATTCGATGAACAATCTCCAATATGGCGGCATTGGATATGAATTATAACACCTGTTGTTAAAACTTAATTTTTTTATCAACTTCCACGAATTGTTAAGATAAATGTTAGTATAATAAACGGTGAGAATATCCGATACTTGTATAGATAATACAATTTGGCGACGGACGCCATGTCAAGTACATCTTGACATAACGCTGCTGACCCCTATGTGTCTCTGGAAAAAGAAATTTTAAATGTTTATAAAATAAAAAGTTTTTAATTAGTTCATTAAAAGGAGGCTGTTGTGGCCCAGAGGTGCAAGGATGTGACTGTAACGTGACAGTTGTGGGTTCGATACCCACTTGAGGAAATGAAATATTTATTTAATTTTTTTCCATTTCTTCGCTCTGGTGTCGAGGCAAAGAGCGACGTTGAGTTCGGCCACTCAACACGCATTACCTCCCAAATTCGGTGGAATGTTGGGAACGGAGTGTCTTAACACTAGGTTCCCTCTGCCTACCCTGCTGTGTGCGGGATACAGCGTGAAGCTGATTTTTTTAATTAAAATAATATTAAATTAATTAACGAATAAAGTTAATTAATAAAAATATTAAAATGTCAGTATTGCCAGTTCTATAGAACTACGAGATAGAACCTTTTAGTTCTGAGATCCCGAGACACTTGAATGAATATTATTATTAGGACTATTGAAAAATTTTTGAAGATGTTAGTGATCGGGAGAACCTAAATTTTCAGGAATCTTGTGCTTTGCTGTACATCCAAGGCTGTAGTCTCGAATGGGCGTAAGTTTATTATTGTAATATTCTATGAATAGGAATATGTTAATCAAAGTAAACATCTTTATTTTTATTATATAACCAAATGCTTGGACAACCACTGTATTTCTACATATGTACTATGCCAGAATAGTGTCATAACTTATGTTAATAAATATTCTCATATTATCACCAACTTTTTAACGTCACAATATAAAGCATGGGATAAGAGTTATCCACAAATTAGGCATTGCATGTTGAGTGGCGGAACTCAACGCCGCCATTTGCCAAATAGAAATACAAATTTAAATAAATATTTCATCCACAATCAGTCATGTTTACAGTCACACTTTGTGCCGCTGCACCACGACTGGTTTCATCTTTATAACTAACAAATTCAATATAAATGTTTATGTGAACTCACTTTTTATTATTAATCCTATTTGGCGTGCTGTGGTTCGAGTGGGAGCTGTCACTTATGTCCGAACTAGAACTCCTAATGTCACCCTCCATCTGTAATTATTCAAAAATATTTATCAATGAATAATAGAAAAATAATTTAATTATATTCATTTTAACTGTATATTAATTTCTTTATTTATCTTTCGATGATGAAAATATGTGGTAGTCTTAGAACAAATACCTTTAAAGTATTATTATTTGTTTCAAACATTTGTTCCTATCTATAATTTAAATAAATACATTAAAATTATACTTAAACCATGGACTTTTCACTTAAAATTAAAAAAATTAAAAAATAAATAAAATAAACTAACCTTCCCAGCATTAATAGCCTTATAAGCTACCTGCAATATAAGCCACGTCCACACCATATGAAGACCAAGGAGAAGGCAAAGCAGGGAGTTAAATATATAGTAGGCGGCGAACATTGGTAGTAACATTGGGGCACGGATTGATGTGCTGTAAAAATATATTATAATTAAAATAAATAAATCAGTTTCACGCTGTATCCTGCACACAGCTAAGTAGGCAGAAGGAACCTAGTGTTAAGACACTCCGTTCCCCACTTTCTGGCGAATTCTGCAGGCATTGCGTGTTGAGTGGCAGAACTCAACGCCGCGCTTTGGACACCAGAGCAAAGAAATGGAAATATAAATTTAAGTAAATTTTTCATCTTCTCGAGTGGGGATCGAACACAACCAGTCGGTTTTACAGTCATACTTTGTGCCGCTGCGCCACGGGCTAACTAACGCCATCAGTTAGTATAGTTTATAATATTAGCCTATAAGCCTACTAAATAAATGTTGAAAATGATGACGATGACATCATTGTCGTCACGTTTGTCATCATCATTGTCAGCCTTCACATGTCGTCTGGTGCATAATACTCTAACAGTGTGCTGCGTATAAGCAAAAAATAATTTGCTTTTTGCATTTGGATGCCAGTACCAGTAACCAGTAGATTTTTTTACGAAAATAAGTAAAAATCCTCGCGCATAATACGACAAACTTTATTTTTTTTATTTTTGAACATAAGTTCAACGTCATACAATAACTGTATAAGACATTAATTTAAATTTATCAAGTATACATACTCAATTGTATCATTAATAAAAAAAAGTGAACTAACCTCCATATAATATAAAACGGGTATATTCCCAGTCTTGTTATTATCCACAGTACGGTAAACACTGTGAAAATGGCGTCGCACAGTTTCTGGTAGTTTGCATACTTCGCCGCCTTCGCTGCCTGAAATTATTCGATGTGGTTTATATATTTAATAAGATTAAGATTCATTAATAGTTGATGTAAGTAAATAATCGAGGCCAGTCGTGGCGCAGGGGCACAAAGTGTGACTGTAAAACCGACTAGTTGTGAGTTCGAGGAGATGAAATATTTACTTAAATTTATATTTCCATTTCTTTGCTCTGGTGTCGAGGCAAAGCGCGGCGTTGAGTTCTGCCACTCAACACGCAATGCCTCCAGAATTCGGCAGAAAGTGGGGAACGGAGCGTCTTAACATTAGGTTCCCTCTGCCTACCCTGCAGTGTGCGGGATACAGCGTGAAGCTGAAAAGAAAAATTATCCGTCGTACTGGCTGTTCAGTCAGAGCAGGATTTTCATTTTAAGCACAGTCGTGTTCGCCAACTGGGAATCAAACCCTTAACTATCAGATTTCCCCACAGTGGGTAACGAATTGTCTTAACACTAGGTTCCCTCTGCTTACCCAACTGTGTGCGGGATATAGCGTGAAGCTGATTTCAAATTATGGCATATTTTTTTTCGACTCTTTCGGCCGATGTAGTGGTTGTGGACCGAGGTTTGACTTTGTATAATATATTTTTTTATTTATATAGAAGAATTTCGACTAGATACGCCCGAAATATTTGTTCATCTGGAATTTGTTCATCATTCAGAAATTTGTTTATCCGTCATGCGACAGACGGTAGATAACGCATGACAGAAGAAACCCCCCCTCCCCCCTTCCTCTTTTAAATTTATAAGAAAGTTAAAACAAATTACTTCTAAAAATATATCAGCACAGTCGTGTAACAGAAGAACGAGCGTCCCGATGCGGTGCAGGTTGCAGACCCAGCTGAAGGAGAGCAGCGCGATGGTAGCGATGTGGTGCACGAACATCTGCCAGAAGTCCTTGCGGCGCACGTCCCAGAACTGCGACAGCGTCAGCGACCAGTAGAACGCCGCGCTGATCATGTAGTACCACCAGATATCGCTTGACAACCCCTGTAATGTTTTGCATTAAGTATGGTATAAACGGGTTCAAAGAGTGAAAGTTTATTTGTGACTAGTATTAGTTTAGATGTAGTAGACGGTAATGTTGTTTTTGCTGACAATTTTCGTCTATTTTAGTAAAATTTTTGCTTACTTAAATTAAATCAGCTTCACACTGTATCCCGCACACAGCAGGGCAGGCAGAGAGAACCGAGTATTAAGACACTGCATTCCCCGCTTTCCGTCAAATTCTGGAGGCATTGTAAGTGTTGGAACTTAACACCGCGCTCTACCTCGTCACCAGAGCGAAGAAATTAAAATCTTAAATATTTAATATCCCCGAGTATTGATTTATATATGAAATCTAACAAACCTGATGGGGATACCCAACATAGCACTGATCGATATCCCATAACCATTCTTTATCCCATAATATGAACATCCCATACGAGAAGTTATATAGGTAGAATGTACACCGCCACGCGTTCTCGCAGAATTTGACTAACGTAGAAGGTTTGTCTTGACTTCTTCTAAGCCGCCACCAGCGCTCCACTTGACGTTCTGACATGTCCAACTGCTTCGCTAACGCACATATCTGAAAAGGAAACGTATATATTAAAATAATATATTAGAATATGTTTTTGTTGCTTCGAGAATATATTTCTTCCTGCTTTAATATTATAGTTTTAAACTATTTAGTTTTAACTAAAACTATTTTAAGCAACAAGTGTGAGGCAGAGAAGAAAGCTCAACAGTAAAGCTGAATCTATACTAATATAATAAAGCGGAAGAGTTTGTTTGTTTGTTTAAGCTCTAAGATATCTGGATCTACTGGTCCGATTTACTTTCTTTTTCTTTTGTGTAAAAGCTGCATTCTTCAGAAGTGCTATAGGCTACAATATAACATTACGGTGTAAGTCTTAGTTAGCCGTAAATAACGAAATAACAATAATAAGCAACGCCATCGAATTGCTTTAGTTTATATGTCAGTACGTTATTCGAGAAAAAATGTTTTTTTTCGAACTAATAATATTAATATAAATATTAAAATTATTAGTTCTAAAAAAAGTCCGCCATACCATATAACTATTTTCATAAGTGACAATATGACATTATATTTCATCGATTTTTATTTCACATGTACATTGAAACTTACGAGCAAATTTATTTCATCATCAGGGTAATTTAATGAAGATAATCTTCGGTTTTTATAGCATGTAATTTGGACGTACACATCTCGAGAAACATAAAAAAAATAGTTATTTTAATATTCATATACTTTTTATATTTATATACTTAAAAATGCATACAAATATCTGCGTAGCGAGATTCGAACATACGCCTCAAGGACTGATCGAAGGGGCACGGGTGCTAATACTGCTCCGTTCAAACTCTTATATATTTAAAAAAAATTAAATCAGCTTCACGCTGTATCCCGCACACAGGAGGGTAGGCAGAGGGAACCTAGTGTTATGACACTCCGTTACCCACTTTCTGCCAAATTCTGGAGGCATTGCGTGTTGAGTGGCAGAACTCAAAGCCGCGCTTAACCTCGACACCAGAGCGAAGAAATGGAAATATAAATTTAAGTAAATATTTCATCTCCTCGAGTGGGGATCGAACCCACAACCAGTCGGTTTAACAGTCACATCTCGTGCCGCTACGGCACGACTAGCCTCCTTATACATTTCTAAATAAGAATTAAATTAATTCATTGCGTATAATATTGTTTCAAAAATAAATTTTTGAATATCACGCATACAATTAGACCACTGCAAACACTTTTGAATCAAGTCAAGTTACACAGAAATGTCAGTAATGTCAGTCATACAAGAAGCTACCACCTGATAGGAAGGCAGTTCTGCTGGAAAGAACCGGCAAGAAACTCAACAACCACATACAACAACCAGCTCGCTTCCCGATTGAACATCAACAGCGTTTAATTTCACGCACTATTATCATTATAGTTGTCTTGAAGCTTTCCTTAATAATTGTACCTTTGCTTAATAATATATTTTTTACTTTAAATCATAGTTAGTTTAGGAGGCCAGTCGTGGTGCAGGGGCACGAAGTGTGGCTGTATGATCGGCTGGTTGTGGCTTCGATCCACACGAAGATATAAAATATTTATTTACATTTATATATTCATTTCTTCGCTGTTCTGTCGAGGCAAAGCGCGGCGTTGACTTCCGCCACTCAGCTCACAATGCCTCCAGAACTCGGTGGATAGTGGGAAACGGAGTATCTCAACACTAAGTTCCCTCTGCCTATCCTGCTGTGTGCGGGATACAGCGTGAAGCTGATTTTATCACAGTTAGTTTACTGTATACATGTACTATATTGTACGCATATCAACGTTTCCCTGGTTAGAATAAACCAAGTGTTTGATTGCTTTCCCTAATTTGCAATAAAAGAAAATAGAAACGCAAAATAACAAAATTAGCTACAACAAGAAATGAAAAAAACATTCAACAGTAATGAAAAAGGCAATTCCCATTTAAATGTTTATCACATAGTCGATAATTATTTGTGTTTTATTACTCAAGTTATTAATTTAAATGATGTTGACGTTTAAAATTACAACTTGATTTTTTTATTATTTATAATGAGACAAAGCACGTAGTTGATTTTGCGCCACTAAATGTCTCGAAAATTGGGTCAAAAATGGGGGACAGTGTCTTGATTTTGAAGGCTGTCTTTGCCTAATAAATTCGCATTCGAAGTAAAATATTGAACAAAATTAGTTAACTTCGACTATTCGCCATGCAATGGCGCCAGAATTTGGAACAGAAGTGACTTAATGGGAACGGAATTTCTAATATCAGATTTAAAAAAACATTGTATATTTATCCTACAATCACTATACTATCATATTTCTTACAACAAGTGGAGAACAGAAAGTAGATCACTAAGTTGTATTTTTTTTTCAGCTTTACAATGTATCTTGCATATAACAGAGTTCGCAGAGGGAACCTAATGTATTCCGTTCTTCACTTTCAGTTAAATTCTGGAAGTGCGATCGCGTGGCGAAACTTAACACTGCGCTATGATTTGGCACCAGCACAATATGAAATAAAATGAAATATTAATAAAGAAATCATTCCCCCGAGTGGGAATCGAACCCACGCCTCGATGGCCTCTAAGTTATACATATACCTCAGAATAAATTATTGCATATGTCCCATACACGTGTAATTGTAAATATACAGCTATATGAATAATTTGAATAAGGACGAATAAAGGAATAATGTATAAATACCAGGAAGAATTAAGAGGAAATATTAACATTTCATAACTTTAAATAAAATAAAATTAGTAATTATGTTTACTTAAATGCTTCAACACCAAAGATATTAAAATAATCCGATATCCGCAAAGATATTAAAATAATCCGAACTTTCAGCCTGTCTTTTACAGTCACGAAAAGGAAGTAAGGACCTACATCTAATATTAAAATAATAAAATAATTATGAATTAAGGAAAATTGTTACACTTAATATTATGTAACACCACAATGTATATAAATTATTATAATAATATAAATTATTGTTATTATACAGAATGCATTGTTTAGTAATGAATTAAAATGTATTAACGAAGATTTTATTATCTATATTTGGTATAGATTTACGCTGTTTCCCGCATTTATCTGGATAGGCAGGGAACCTGAAAACGTAGTGTTGGGTCACTCAGTTCCCATTAAGACGCTTCCGTTCACCACTTTCCGCCGAATTCTGGAGGCATTGCATGTTCATTGGCGAAACTCAACGGTACGCTTTGCCTCGTTACAAGGAGAAAATGAAAAATTTAAATTCTATATTTCCTCGATTGGAAATCGAATTCACAACCTGTGGCGCTTACAATCGCACGTTTTTGCTCGACTCGTTCGATCGTGCCACGACTGGCCTGGTATAAGTATGTAGGTACAAATATTAATGTACATATTTCAAAAAAAAAAGATATCCACGCATATACATATTTATATATATATTTCTATATATATATAGATAGATATACATATTTCAGGCCAGGTTCGTGGTTTAATTTATTTAATGACGATGTGGCACGACATTTGTATATTACATGTACAGTACTGTCGACGTATCGTGGCTGCTTTTTGTAGTTCTGCGCATTGTACACTCAAGAAGAAAATAATCAAAAATATGATAATATACCTAATTTTAGCGGCCACGACTCTGCAACCGTACACAGTCATATATTTATTTATAGATATATTTTTTTACAAATTCAAAATAAGCATATAAGCAATTTATTAAAGAAAAAAATACCAAACTTTCTTGACGTTTACTCTAAGTAGTTTTTTTTGTGTAGAGGATTGTTTATTTTACAGCCTTAATTTTTTGTCCATAATATTCTATGATGGGCACAGACCCCCTCTAGCCTATTATGAGTTGACGAGAATATAAATAATTTGAATACGAGACCCACTCTCTATAACATTTTAGATTAAAATTAGCTTCACGCTGTATCCCGCACACAGCAGGGTAGGCAGAGGGAACCTAGTGTAACACACTCCGTTCCTCACTTTCTGCCGAATTCTGGAGGCATTGCGTGTTGAGGGGCAGAACTCAACGCCGCGCTTAACCTCGACACCAGAGCGAAGAAATGGAAATATAAATTTAAGTAAATATTTCATCTCCTCG
>DWQW01011907.1:0-11158 GCA_018249695.1 Heliconius erato demophoon
TGTCGTTGAGTTCCAACACTCAATACGCAGTGCCTCCAGATTTCGGCAGAAAGTGGAGAACGGAGTGTCTTAACACTAGGTTCCCTCTGCGTACCCTGCTGTGTGCGGGATACAGCGTGACGATTTGTTTTTTTGATTATAATCTAATTCTAATAGTAGTTCTATTCTTAAGAGTCTAATTCTAACGATGTGGGTTCGATGCCTAGTGGTAGTTAATTATTTTCAATTCCTCGCCCTGATAAATTAAATTGTGGCGTCAAATTGCGTTACGTAACAGACAATATCTACAATTTGGACCGAAAACGGAAAACGGAGCGTATTGACACTGATGGCACTAAAATAAAAAGTTATGGATATACCCATATATGTGTATTTATAGTAAGTATGGCAGTGAGTCTCAACATCCAGCACATATTTACTTAAAAAAGAAGTAATTTTTTTGATACTCCGACTCCTTGAAGTGCCCCTGCGATGTTATAGGCGATATAACATTTTTTTTAGCTTTACGCTATATTCCGTACATAGCGAAAGCATATGGTAGCCAGAGGGAACCTGGGAATCTAGTATTTTGACACAACAGTTTGTTAAATAAAACATAAATGCTATAAGATAACAAAAGTGCCAAATTGTAAAATATACACACATAAAAACCACCAAACCGTAATTAAAAACGACAATGTGATAAAACGTAATGAATTCTACATTATATTACAGTACGAATATAAACAATACGTTACATTGCTTATTTTTACACCTTTATCCTTAAAGCACGCCATTAATTATACAATTTTAAATTTATTTAGACAATCCAATCATATTTACTTTCCGGTTAGTATCCATATAATCAGTTCTGGTTGATTATTTCTCAATTTAATGTGATTCGTGTATACTATAACTTTAATGAAAATTGCTATTAAAATATGTTTATAATATGTATTTCGATTTTAGTAGTAGTAGATTTATAATAATGAATGAGGCCATCGTGGCTTTCGATTTTGTAGTACATTATAATAATGAATGAGGCCATCGTGGCGCAGTGGGATATGTTTGACTGCAAATGTGGACTTAAATTATTTTTATTTACCTACTTCGGAAAAGAAGGGACGGCGTTAAGTTTCATCAATATGCAATGTCTCGAAATGTGGGTAATGGAGTATTTTATACATTAAGTTCCATTTTTTTCTGCTATTGTTGGAAAACGTGAGTCAGTTTTTTTTATGATAGTGAAAGTTAATTTTGTAATTTTCATAAATTAAGCCATATAAACCGTTGTGGCGCAGGGGCACGTGCGTTTGACTATAAACGCAACGGTTGTGGGTTCGATTCTCTCACGAAAAAATGAAGTATGTAAAATTTTAATTTCCTGGCTGTAACAAGGCAAAGTATGGTGTTGAGTTTCGCCACTCCACACGCAATGCCTCAAGAATTCAGCAAAAAATATGGACGCAAAACCAGAGTGTGTACTACGTGCGGGATATAGATTGAAACTAAACAACTCATATGAATTTATTTGAAATCTACGCTTTTAAGCAAACAGTCAGCGTTGTGATAATGTCTTGGCAAATATATGTAATAGATCTGTTAAAGGTTTAAGTTATTTAGAAGTGGCGTGTTTGATAGTATGTAGGTATATCTGCATTTTTTTTTACTTAAAAATATTTTAATTACACAATTGACTAATTCTGAATACTTTTTTCTATGAATATATTTTTTCTTTTTTTTAATTAATAGTACGAATAATTATTATGATTTGCATTCAAAATATGGGAGCCATAATATACAAACAAAATTCATTACATTTTTTTATTACTTTTCTACTTATAAAATTATATTTATAGACTAGAGGCCCACGTGTGGGCCAAATGGCAAATATATGAATGTTTATTGACGTGTATTTAAAAAAAACAGGCCAAGCTCCGAGGGTTCTGTAACAATTTCAGAATTAATACAACAACATTTATTTAGAAAACGTATATAAACGTAGGCGCTCTGATCATTTCAACGTGATCTCAATTAAAATGGTCTCTAAGGGTTCCGTTTTTTTCCTTTTGAGTTACAGAATCATAAAAATACAATAATATTTATAGTTTGGTTATCTATACTGTTATGCATTAAATAAATCGTGATTTTGTTTTGGAAATTGATTTGAATTTGCTTACTAAAATTGCCGTATTTAATATAAAAAGCTGTAACTGCGCGCACACTGCAAACATAGTTTTTCACTCATAAATTTCGATTCCGCAAAAAATCCTGGTTAAAACATAGATTATATATTGCTCCACAAAGCACTACGTGGCTGTTTGAGATAGCGTTAACTTACATTGAAGAATTCTAAATCTCTGTCTATTCTAAAATCATACAATTTAGAGTTTCTCCTATTATTATTCAAATAACAATTTGCAAACAATATCAAAAATAAAACATTGAAGACTAAAGATTTAGTACATTCAATAAAACAGTCGTATAAAATAACTCTATTAGGAAGTAGCAATTTTGTCGACACCAGAGCGATGAAATGGAAATATAAATTTAAGTAAATATTTAATTTTATCGAGTGGGGATCGTATCCACAACCAGTCGCTTTTACTGTCACACTTTGTGCCACTGCGCCACGACTGTCCTCGTAGACTGATATCATTTGTAATATTTTTTTACTCTAAGTACAATATAAACAAAATAAAGCAGAAGTTTATTGAAAGCATATTGACACAGTATTATGAAATATTACATAATTTTTATGTTAAATTACTTGTTCAACTTTGTCGTATATGTTATAATCTTGTTGATTTGTATGTTTACATCAATCAGTAATAATATTTTCTATACTATATATAGATATAAAAGAGTAGTGCTAAAGCTACTGATGAAACAATACAAATTCAAAATTTAGTATAATTTATATTTCTTCTTCAGCTTTAAGCCGTATTCCGCGCGTGGCAGAGCACGTAGAGGAAGCCTAGTGTTAAGACTCTCCTCTCCGACGAATTCTGGAGTGGCGGTTTTCGACGCCGCGCTTTGCTTCGACACCATGTAATAGTAGTTAATACAGTTTATTTATTAAAAAAAAATATAAAATGCATGGCAATAAACCTATGTTTATTGCCTATCTAACTATTGGTATCTATATACCATAGTTAATTATGAATATATTTTTAATATCATATTATTCTAGAATAGTTTATGTATGGACGTCCTGAGTGTCGCAACCGTCATTTTATGTCTGGAGGGTAGCTAACAGAAGGCAGCGGTCGAGTCATACTCTTAAGCACTAAAGTACTAATAAACATGATACATTAAAAGACTCGTATCAAATATATAATAAATATAATATAATAATTCGAAGCCTATAATGGCATGATCTTTAAAGATCGAATTTCTTATAAAGGCAATGCATGTATAGGAGAGACACGTATGACTTTGTAAAAGATTTTGGGCTACTCACGATCACAGCGATAAAATGTACTAACTACTAGATATATCACGAGTCAAACCGTTAAATAATATTTTTAAAGGTGTTTGAGAAAACAGAGCGCAGAAATTAAAATTTTCTCGAATGCGAATCGAATCCACAATCGGTTGTGTTTACAGTCACACGCTTGTGCCTCTGCACCACGACTGGCGTAGTTTTCGATACTGTATTTTAAATAACCAAAAATTAAAAAAAAGAAACAATAGTTAAATTTGAACCCGTTACCTTTCATTATTAAGGCCATTCTTACCGATAAAGTGGAAGGAATTTAAATAAAAGTATTATTTTCAAATTACTAGTAAAGACGAAGTATTTAAGTAGCTTTACAACAAGTTCAAGTTTTCTTTTTATCGAAGAACGAAATCAATTAGATATCACATACTATTTACTTCACCAATATAAATAATTTCACGTGTTCTGTCACGTTTTGTTATACTCGTGTAAAGTTTATATAGGTACACATATATATTTGGACACCAAAATATATTTGACCAACGGTACACACCTATTCTTTTATTTTTTTTAACATTATCTTTTTTTAGGCGTCACGCTGTATCCTACACTGAAAAGGATACAGCGTTAAGCTGATTGTTTTTTTCTTTAATTTCCCCATTCTAGTAACAAGACAAATCGCGGCGTTGACTTCCACCACTCAATACGCAATGTCCTAAAAATTGGGCAGTATACGAGGAACGGAGTAATTAACACTAGGTTCCATCAAATTGTTGTCAAAAATAAAAAAAAAACAAATTGTTCCTAAAAGTCAAAAGTGTTACTTAATAATTATTAAAAGCTTCTCGACGCAACTGATATTTAAGAAAGATAAATATTTTGCACAGATATTTTGCGTCAATCAAAAGCATAATATTGTGAATTTAGTCTAAAACGCCATTACTTTTAATTTAATTATTATAATTCCTTTCTGACGCATAGAGGTGCCATTGTCGTAAATCAGAACGTTTGTCGTCATTGGCGCCTCAAGTTAGTTGGTATTATAAAAAATATCATGAAGATAATATTACAAATTATACCATTATAAGGAGTTTTGAATAATAGTATTATAATAAAATTTTAATTAATTTTTTGTACAATAAAGTCAAAGTTTATATATGAGGTTTTAATTTAGTATGTATTGTCGCATTTCTCAATTTTTTTTATAAATTTGAGAAGCTAAGGAGATATAATAATAATACGTAGGTCAGGTTAGGTGAGGGCAGTCGTGGCGATATGGTAACGAGGCAAAGTACGGCGTTGAGTTCTCCCGCATTTCACACAATACTGGAGGCGTATATATGATATTGGCGGTAAATGTCCGTAAGGAACGAAAGTGCCTTTATGGGAACGAAGTGTCAAAAATTCCATAATAAGAAGACAAACATTTTCAATATTAAAATAATTTGTAATTTCATGACAATCGCACTTTGTGTTTTTGTAAGCCGCACTTTGCCTCAACACCAGAGCGAAGAAATGAAAATATTAATTCAAATTTTAATAAATATTTCATTTCCTCGAGTGAGGATCGAACCCACAACAAGTCGCGTTTACAGGCACACTGTGCCCCTGCGCCACGACTCTCTATCTATCGTCTATTCGTCTATCGTCTATTAGTCTATATATAACCCCGAAATATCTCTATAAAGTATGTATTAAAAAGGTTTCAACCTGTTTAGACCTATTATCAAATATCAGTTAATTTTTAGAAAGTACTCTACGGTTAAAAACAAGACCTCGAACAGTGGAAGCGTCGATTGTGCCTAATAGCTGCTTTAACCTCTTCGTTTTACAATGCTATAAAATCCATGAAATGCTAGGCAACTCCTTACCTTTTTATGTCTAGCTATAAATGTTCTTAAAATAAACGTATATATTAATTTTTCTAGGTGTGTAATTTTTTGATAAATCTTACAATTTAAATTGAATAGATTTTATTCAATTAATTCAATCATAATCAATTACTTAGTAATTTGTAATTACGGGAACAAAATTCGAATTATAATTTACATGAATTTCAAATATCTAAGCAAGAACTATCTATTTCAAATTAGCCTAAAGTCCAATCATATCCCGATACTCCAAATCTCAATGCGAAAAACAATACTTCCACTACAACATATTCAAATTAAAAAAAATAGTAAACAGAAAAAAAATGTGATAGATTAACAAAATTCTTCATCTAAAATTCAATGACAACGAGACAATAAAAAGCCTCTCTCTATCTCTCTCTCTCTCTCTCTCTCTCTTTAACTCTTTCTATGAACAAGGTTAAATGAAACTGCATGCACATCTACACAAGTGGATCCTATGCATCATCATCATCAGGATGGATAACCGACATACTGAACTTTTGAACGGTGACCTTAGCATTTCGGTCCACTGTCACCGTTACCGCTGGCATTCATAATTTACTAACTAATAATTGCTTCCATAACTTGTTTTAACAGTTATTAATTTTATTTTTGTTGACATATTTACTGAACCTGTATATGTTGCTTCTTTGTTGTGTTTTTTTTTGTGTTATTAATTTGATAATTAAATGTTAAAATTTATTTGATTATAAGTAATAGAGAGATGTTAAAATTATATTGGTGTTTTAAGTGCTAAAATGACGATTTTGTAGCGAAAAGCTGTTTATTTGTAGATTTCCCACGAATTTAGAGAACTTTGGTTTGGCGCACCCTGCATTGTGAAGTTACTTAAGATACAGTATTAAAAAATAATAATAATAATAATAATAATAACTCTTTATTGTACACCCCAGAAATGATACAGAAATACAATAAAAACAAAAAATAAATGTACAAAAGGCGGCCTTATTGCTTAATAGCAATCTCTGCCAGGCAACCTCAAATCAGCTTCATGCTGGATACCGCTCAAAGCAGGGTAGGCAGAGGGAACCTAGTGTCAAGACACTTTGTTCCTCACGTACCGCCGAGTTCTAGAAGCGCTACGTGTTGAGTGGCGGAACCCAACGCCGCGCTTTGCCTCGACACCAGACTGAAGAAATGAAAATATAAATGTAAATAAATATTTCATTTTCTCTAGTGGGCAAGCAGTTGATTTTAAAGACACACTTTGTGCCCCGACGCCACCACTGGCCTCAATAAATATGTTCTTATAAAACCCCGACTAACCCCGAGTTGGACGCATCTCAACTCTGTTACCTTAATGTCACTAAATGTCTAGGATAAAAAACGGCAATGTGTTAATAATTAAATTATAAAATATAAATTCTAGACTAATATAATAATAGCCCAAAGGCAATTCCCAAGGTATCATATGAATACTAAATAATTCTATATGTAACCTTTCAATATTTTAGATGACACAACCATTTGTTTATATATCTCGTAACCTTAATTAGCACTTAGATAAAAATTAATGCAATATCAACGATATTAGTATGAATAATATTTTTTTTATAATAAATATTTAAAAATTTATGGCGTCTTGGCGCAGTGGCACAAATCTATGACTGTAAACAAGGTTCGGTTCCCACCCAATAATTTAATTTCTTCGCTCTAGTGACATGGCAATAGTGCAGCGTTAAGTTACGCCACTCAACACCAATGCCCCGAAAATTTGGCCTGTCCTGTTATATGCAGAACACAGCATGAAGCTAAATAATAATAATCATAATGGTTCGTTGAATTTTTTGAATTCGTACATTACTGAATTTTATTACTTTGCTCATCTCTAGCATTTCTTGAGCACGTTCCGCTTATTTTTGGAGATAGATACTGTGTTGAGTAGCGGAACTCAACGTCGCATTTTGCGCCTGAGCGAGCGACTAAAAAAAAATATTAAGCAAAATATAATCCCACCCACTAGACAGATAAGAATGATAAGATTTGTATGACATGTGTATTTACATAAACATACAGTATTTAAACATAAACAATATTATGAATGTAAAAACAGTAGTTACAAAAACGACCGCTACAACATAAAAAAAATAAATTATATAAATTTATATAAATGACAGAAATTAATTTTCGTCTCGTTATCATTTCGCTTCGGCCTCTGTATGATGTTTGTTTACTGCTCACAATATCTAATTAGTAAATGAAATATTATGTGAACTTCTCAATCATGGCCGTCATGTCAAGGTGTTGCAGTGGTTGGGTTTTTATTAAAATTTATCAAAAGAAATATATTGAAACGATTAACTAGCGATTGGATCGTACTTTTCTTGAAAAATATATACTTAATAACGTGTTAATGCTAAAAAGTTAATTTGATTAAGTGCACTAATCTCAGGAACAACTGATTGTAATGGTAAATTGGTTGAATTTTGAAATTAGAATTTTGTATTAGGTAGTATATTTACAGAATAAGACTAAATGCTATATTTCATCACATTAATTGTTTCGATATAACCTACTGCACCTGAGGTTAGAGTTACCTGCCACACTTAGAATGTGTCATACTATGCCGGCGGAGTCGCAGAAAATCGCTAACTTTATTACCTTTCCATGGAATTCCACACATAGTAACCAAATGATAAGACGCTTCGGTCGAATTCTGAAAGGATTGCTTATCGAGTGTCAGAACTCGATGTTTTACTTTGCCTTGTTACCAAAGCGAGGAAAATCAAAATTAAATATTACATTTCCTCGAATGGGAATGGAACCTACAACCGTCGCGTTGTTGTATTCAGGATTGTGCTTATGCGCCACGACGGCCTCTTTCTTCATATTTTAATATTAAATTACAATCTAAATCCTCTGTGCTTTCGATTACATATTGCATTTAAAAATATTTTTCATAAGTGTTTGCCTAATTTAAGGCGATAGAGTCATCCTTATAAATTAAAGAACAAACGATATATAGACTATAAATATAAAACTATGATATACTCTCTCCAATATTACGTATCTAATGGAACACCTTCCTTATTCTAATCAGCGTGACAAGTGGTCGACCGTTATTTGTTATGGTTTTTAAATTAATTGAAAAGACATTTGACACAAAATCGGTCATCTCAGAGACAGAAAAGATATAAATTATAATTGAATATTGAATATAGTATCGTGACAATACAGTTGTTTATTGATTTCTGTATGAACTGGCTGACTGTAAACGCGACGGTTATAGGTTCATTTCCTACTTGGAGAATGATTTTTTTATTATTTCTCACCCTGGAAACCCGATAAAACACGGTGTTAAACTCCACATTCGTCTCAAAATTTCTTTCCATTTATAGTCCAATTTTTAAAGTGGCTATTTTAATAGAAAAAATAAAGGAAAAAGAAATAAAATTTGCGACAAATTAAATAAGACAGACAGTTTTTATAATATAATTAAATATATTTATCTTTTTGGTTGTGGTCACTTTAAATTATAGAGTCACAGTCGCAATAAAAGAAAAAATAATTTGTTAACCTTAACCTTCTCTTAGGTATTAATAGTACGAACGGAAGGCTTAAACCGGATATCGTTTAAAATGCCTTACATTATTGAGTAATCGTAAGTTGTATTTTGTACAAAAAATACGAACTATTTAAAGAAAAACTTCCTTTTTCAAGTAAAAATACGAAATACTCACAAAAAGAGTTCATGTGAGTATTCAATTGCATCTAAATTTTAATACTAAAGGAATGAAATAGGGGTTGAAAGTTTGTATGGAAAAAAAAAATAAATCAGCACCGATTTTTATAAAATTAGAAATTCAGACTCTTAAAAATATTTCATTGAACACGTGTTTCATGGTTTATTAGAATTCACCCCTAAGGTTTCAAATAAGGGTTTGAAAGTTTATATGGAAAAATCTTTAAATCGCTCCCGATTTTTATAAAAATTTAAATTCAGACTGTTAAAAATATTTTATTGAACACGTGTTAAGTGGTTTTTTAGAATTATAAGCAGGCGAAGCTGCGCGCGTCTACTAGCCTTTTATAAAAAAATAAATTACCATTGGTGCTTAAATCTACACACCTACATAATATTTAGAATCGATGTTTTAGGTATTTTTATATAATAACTTTAATGTCTATACATTACTATTTATTAAACTTTGAAACAAATTAAACAAGCAATTAATGGCAGTACTATAAGTAATTTTTTTTTAAATTTTAGCTTCACACTATATCCCACACATAACAGAGTAAGCAGAGTGAATATGGAAATATGGGAGTGGTAAAACACTCTATTTCTCATTAAGACACTTCCGTCCCCCACTTTCTACTGAATTCTGGAGGAAATGCATGTTGAGTTAGTTAGTTATTTAAAAAAAATAAGTCCGGAGTCGGAAATTATGAAAATGTTTGGTTCTGCAACTCAATACGTACTGACACTGTCACGATGATCAGTCAACCTTTGTTATTTTTTTATTTCTTTAGCCTTACGCTTTATCCCGCAAATACAGAGTAGGCAGAGCGAACCTAGTGTTAAGTCACTCTGCTTAAGACGCTTCCGTTCCCCAATTTCAGCCGAATTTTGCAGATAATTTGTGTTACCAGAACAGGGAAATGAAAATACTAAATATTTCATTTCCGCGAGTGGAAATCGAACTCTAACTGTCTGACGCATGTGTGCTACTGCGCCACGATAGGTCCCCCGACAGATCTCGCGGCATGACTTTTAATATATTCTTTAAAATAAGCTTAATATCATGAAATATATCCAAAATATGTAAAATTTAATTGTACTTCAAAATATCTCGTATCTAAGTAATAAACTAGATGAATGTGAATCATTATTTATATACCTTATTAGAATTACAGTGGCCATATTTCATACTTTACGCACAAAACTAATTTAAATATATATTAATTAAATATTTTTTATTGCAAAAAGCTTATGGTGACGTCAATTTATCTTTCTTTTTGATTCTAAATTATTGAATGGCGATGTTCTGTTGTTTTTCTTTTGTTGTTACTAACTTTGTTATCGCGTCCATGTTTTTTTTGTTCTCTAATTAAGTTCATATCGATAAACTTTAAGTATTTTTCCTTATCGTTTTTTATATATATTGAAGACTTTAATTGTGCCAGTCGTGGCGCAATGGCACAAAGTGTGACTTTAAAATCGACTGGTTGTGGGTTCGATCCCCACTCGAGGAAAAGAAATATTTATTTACATTTATATTTTCATTTCTTCGCTCTGAAGTCGAGGTAAAGCGCGGCGTTGAGTTCAGCCACTCAACACGCAATGCCTCCAGAACTTGGCGGAAAGTTGTGAACGGAGTGTCTTAACACTAAGTTCCCTCTGCCTACCCTGCTGTGTGCGGGATACAGCGTGAAGCTTATTTGATTTGATTTGATTTTGACTTTAATTGTACAATGAAATAGCTAATAATAACTTGATAATTGATAACTATAACATTTTAAAAATTGATACTTAGTTAAAATCTATTAAGAAAATATTTTCCTTTAGGTATCTGGCATATACTAGATAGGTAAAGAAATAAAAACTACTTGCCTTTTTGAAATTTTGCACTCATTTAGAGAAATTAGAAAACAATGTAAACGTATTTTTTTGTAAATTATTGTTTTTTTTTACTTTTTTTTAGTTACTTCAAAATATGTAAATCGGTTAAATCCTAAATATGATTGTTTTTTTTTGCATTCAATGTCGTCACGACGTCACTTTACTTTGTGAGGTCAAACAAGATATATTAAAGGTACTGAAGACATAAAAACACAATAAAATAAAGTAAGATCTCAAGTTTATATGACATTTCAATTGTAC
>DWQW01011908.1:0-11158 GCA_018249695.1 Heliconius erato demophoon
AATTTGCCTCGGAAAATTACATTTTGCTACGAACCGAGCTGTGATAACTAAGTGGTATAGGTAAATTAGAATAAATGTGTATATGTATATTAAATGAAGGTTTATATATAATGAATTTGTTCTGGTTCTAAATAAATTATATTTAATATACAGATATTTCTTTTATTTTATATAAACAGTTATAATAATGTAAGACAAAAGAACTACACACTTTTAGAGAGAAGAAACAAGGCAATATTAAATACAAAACAATATAAGTATATTTGTAATTAACATATTTATCTCAAATAAAATGAAAGAGGGAACCCAATACTCTAGTTTTTAAGACACTCCACTCTCCATAAGATGTTGTAAGATAATGATGTTAGTGGAACTCAAAGACGCGCGTTGCCTCATTACTAGAGCGAGAAAATGAACATATTTAATATTTAATGCCCCCAAGTAGAAATCGAATACATAACCGTCGTGTTTACAGTCGCACACTTGTGCCCCCGCGCCTTGACGGCGTCAAGTATTTACTAAAATATACTAAATGTGATTCTATAGTATTATCCGTTGGTTGAAGGTATTACTTTATGTTTACACATACATACATACATCAGATCGAGGTCAGTCGTGGCATAGTGGCACAAAGTGTAACTGTAAAATCGACTGGCTATGGGTTCGATCCCCACACGAGGAAATGAAATATTTTTTACATTTATATTTCATTTCTTAGCTGTGGTGTCGAGGCAAAGCGCGGCGTTGAGTTCCGTCACTCAGCACGCAATGCCTCCAGAACTCGGCGGAAAGTGGGGAACGGAGTGTCCTATGTTCCCTTTGCCTACTACTGTATGTATCCTACTTAAAATATTTTTATTTTCTTTTCCAACAAAGACGCGTACTGTAATAGCACCGCGTGGCCTCAGCCTTTTTAAAGAAATCTAAATGTCTCGTTAGTCTACCTTGCAATTTTTTTTACTCCCGCATATAACAAGATAGTCATAGGGAACTTACTTTTAAGACAATCAACACAAGCTGCGTTTTTTTAAATACCATTTATCAATCTTTTTCCACCTTCACGCTGTATCCTTCATGCAACAGGGTAGGCAGGGGAACACGCCGAATTCTAGAAGCGTGTTGTAGATTGCGTGTTGAGTGGCAAGTCCGACGCCGCACTTTGCCTCGATACTAGAGCGAAGAAATAAAAATATTAAATATTTTATTGTCTCGAGTGGGAATCGAAACCATACCCTGTGGCGTTTATGTCCCTGTTCATGCTATTTCGCCAAGATTGACGTGGATATATAATTTAATATATTAGTTTCTTAACTTCTTATCTATAAATATAGTCATTTTTTGGTATCTCGATCGAAAAAACATTTTTTTAGTATATCAATCAATTGATATAGTAGTTAAGTAGTATTTTTTTTCTAAAATTACACTCGTCACATCCTATATCTCGCGGCAGTTACCCATAAAAGATTAATTTAAAATAACACAAATAAAAATAAACTTACAACCTTGATTTTAATAATAAACATGGCGAATGAAGGTCCATGTAAATTAGTTAACACGATACGTCGATCGTTAGACCGCAAAGTTACGATGAAGGTACCTTCTACTTCCACCGTAAATTACGCCTGAAGCCAAATATATACATGCATAAAAGTTATTACACTTCCAAAGAAGTTTGAATTTAATTTCAATATCTTCAAGCTTTTTCTTGTATAGCAAGTTAGATAGAAGGAACCTAGTGTTAAGACCCTCCATTCTCCACTTTTAATTTGAGTGGGGGAAGTCAACTCGAGTTAGGATCGAATCCACAACCGTATACTTTAACAGGCATACTCTGTCCTACTATACCACGACGTTCTTGGATTGTAAATTTATTTTAAAAATCTTTTTTTATAATTTTTTAAATTTATTTTAATTTTCAGTTCTATGAGCATCAACTAACAGTTTCCCGTATCGTTCTTGAACTTTGTATAACTCTTAACTTTTGACTTTTAAGCATAATCAGCTACTTATGGCTTTTAAATGTCAAGCAGACTCTAATATAAAGATAATATCTAATAAAATTGTTGTTTTTTTTATATACATATGTTAGATACTTTTAATAGAAACCTTAGACCAAACTTGGGTGAAAAGTTTCAGACTTTTACTGCTGTGAGCTCTTCTTTTTGCGACGTATTATCCGTATCGATATAGTGAATTCTATGAAATAGTAAGATATGATGTTTTTTAACTTCAACATATTTTGTTCCGTAAATTCACTATAGGGCTCGGGCTTCGGGGGCACTATTCATATTTTTTCATATCATATCATTTAAATATTAAAACAGTTAATTCCCAACTTTCCACCCAATGTTCGAGATTGCGTGTTGAGTTGCGGAATAAAACGCTGCATTTTACCTATCAGAGCGGGTAGATGATAATAATTAGAATTTAATTACAATATTTCATATTTCAATTTATTTGCTCTGGTTCGTGGCAAAACGCGGCGTTGAGTTCCACCACATAAAACGCAATGTCTCCAAAATTCAACGAAAAGTGGGGAGCGGAGTGCCTTAACACTAGGCTCCCTGCTACATACGGGATACAGCGTGAAGCTTAGTTTGGTTAGAATCCAACTCAAAACCATCACGTTGACGTTTAAATTCTGTCCAATTGTCCCACGTCGGCCTCTTTTACTATGTTAGTAATAATATTTATGTGAATAATATAAAGAGAGAGACAGAATTTCTAAAATCTATTTATACAAAGGCGTTATCTCCGGACCCATACGAAGGAATTATTTTGAATGGTAATCATTTAGAAACTGTTTCAAGTTTTATTATTTTAAAATATTTTGTCTAATAAGAATAGAGCACAGGCGTGTAAACGCGCCAAGTTGTGGGTTCGATTCCCACCCAAATCTATGAAATACTTAATATTTTAATTCTTTCGCTGTGATACCAAGGCAAAAGTTAAGTTCAGCTGTTCAATACGCAAGGCGTCGGAAAATTCAGCTAAGAGTGGAGAACGAAGTGTTGCACTATATTCCCTCTGCCTACCCGGCTATGTATATGCGGAATACTGCGTAAAGTTGAAAAAATGGCAATTAATATATTTTAAATCTTTCACGTATCTCCGTCGTTTTTAGAAAGAAAAGACAGTACAAAGTAAAATTACTGGGTTAACTCTGAGAATTTCACACGGCTAGCTAAGCGACGTGTGAAAGAATGTATTTGAACTATGAAATAATAGAAAAAATTAAGACATTCCGTTCCCCACTTTCTGCCGAATTCTGGAGGCATTGCGTGTTGCGTGGCAGAACTCAACGCCGCTCTTGTCCTCGACACCAGAGCGAAGAAATGGAAATATAAATTTAAGTAAATATTTAATCTCCTCGAGTGGGGTTCGAACCCACAACCAGTCGGTTTCACAGTCATACTTTGTGCCGCTGCGCCACGACTGGCCTCTATATTTTAACTAAATAAAAAAAAATAAAGATAACAGAAATATATTCCTAGAAGCCTTTAGTTATTTATTTCATTTTAAACATTTTTTGTCCACCGATCCACTCAATGTTTACTATGAAGCGTGGTTTTATTTGGCCACGTCTGTTTTTAAAACAGACGGTTTTCACAAATTCACGATCAAAGAGAAGAGAGAAAAAGGAAAAATAAAAGTATTATTTTAGAACGCTTTTTTTGCTCTAGAACTGAAACTTAATTAACATTTTGTATATTTTATTGCAAATATTACTTTATTTGCTGTATATGTTATTTACGCGAAACCCTTACAGTATGTAGGTATAATGTTTATTTCTTTTTGTATCGTTTTTTTATTGAAAAAAATCTTATTTATGAGGCCGTCGTAGCTAGACATGACGTCTGTTAACGCGATGGTTATGGGTTTAATTTCGACTGGGGAAAATGATTTGAAAAGCGTAATATTGAGTTCCGCCATGCAATGCATTGAGAATGCCAAAAAAATCCGTGAAGCTAAAAAAAATGTTTTTTTCGAATCAACCTCTTTCTGATCTCTCTCTCTTAAAAAGTATTTTTTATTACATAAAATGTTACTTATTTAGAATACTTATTAAGAAAACGTATAAAAAATTGAATGTAGCGGGACTCGAACCCGCGCCTACTGGAAACCGACCAAATTTAAAAATGTTCAAAAATATAAAATATTTTTGGTTAAGTATTAGAAAAATAACAAAATATAAACATTTTCATACTGTTAAAAATATTTATCTTTTAAAGAAGTCTAGTATTTACAAAAACAAAAAATATTTGCGAATCCAAGAAAAAATCTTAAAATGAAATATCTACTGTTTCTTAATATTGTAAAAGCTTCCAGAGTACCACATTAAAATTGAATTGGGTAGGTTGTTAAATATTGTTATTGGTAGAGTGTGCCTACACAATCCATTATTAGCCTTAAATATTTACGAATAAAAACCAAAAAAAAAAATATTTTAGTACATAATGATAGTCGGACCACATACACGATAGTTCTGTGTCCGCTGTAAGACTAAGTGTGGCGTTGAGTTCCGTAGCTCAATACACAATGAATTTCAAATTTGGGTGAAAAACTGAGAATAAGAGTATAGAAGTCCTGGTACAGCGGCATAGCATCTGACAATAAGCGCGACAGTGGGTTGGATCTCCACTAATTTTAATAAAGCGACGTTACGTGGAGAACAGAGTGTCTTAACACTAGATTCGCTCTGCCTACCCTTATAAATGCGGGATAAATTGTGAGGCTTAAAAAAATCAAAAAATGCAAATATATAATACATTCACATTTGCTTATATATAAAATACCGCCACATAGATATAACTGAGAAATAGTTGTATTCTAAATATATTTAACTTACTAAGAAGTTATACAAAACCTTCAATTTGTGTCAAGTAACAAATTACGTCGTCTTATTTGGCCCGAGCTGGAAATGTTCAGAAAATCGCAGTGAGCAATTCATTTTTGTTTTAAAAAAAATCTAAAAAACATTTCTGTATACGAAATTCACAGAATTCAAGACTTTTAACTTAAAATTGTCTGTTTTTACGGCATTTTAGCGTAGTAGGACAGTATATGAATGTAAGATAGTTATAGGTTCGATCTCATACATAAGTGAGAATTATTAAGATTTTCTTACTCTAGCGAGACAGCGTGTGGTATTGTATTCCGCCACTTAACACTCAATGTCCTGAATTAAAATGTTATTACGTATTTATTGTTTTTTTAGTAGTTAAGACACTAAGTTTCCTACTTTCCGCCAAATTTTCAATGCATTGTGTGTTGAGTAGCGGAACTCAATGCCGCGATTTTTTCTTTTTACCAAAGTAAAGAAATGAAAATATGAATAAATAATAATACATTTCCCCTAAATGGTATCAAACCTACAACCGTCGCCTCTCACGCGCCTTCACGCCCTTCAAATTATAAAATAATATAAATATTAATTCTATTTTATAACGTGACATTGACCTAAGAAGATAAATATTTGAGCGTGTCACGTGCAGATGCGGTGCGGTCGCGGCTTGATTCAACTTGTTCATACAGCCGAGGTAGTTCCACCTCTGTGATTTTGGCTATTATTTACACTATTCTATCTATGAATTTTGGTGCAATATGTACCAAAATGTATTTAACAATTGTCTATTACCTTATATTTATATATCTAGCATTTTTTGAAAATCTTTCTTTAAGGTATTGTTGACAAAACCCGTCCTCACACATCGCATCACATTTGATTAAGTTTATGCCTCAGATCTGATAATAACCGGCGCAATATACTCAACGGGACTTTTTTTAAAATAAATGACTTACAAATTCACATTTATACATTATTAGTGACAATAATCTTCAGAAACAGACTGGAGCGACCATTTGGCACAAGCAGTCAGGGTAGGTAGATCGTACTCGGCCTCGGTCTAAGGTTGGGG
The DNA here is from genome assembly GCA_018249695.1 of Heliconius erato demophoon. Classification (NCBI taxonomy): domain Eukaryota; kingdom Metazoa; phylum Arthropoda; class Insecta; order Lepidoptera; family Nymphalidae; genus Heliconius; species Heliconius erato. The sequence goes on from DWQW01011908.1 coordinate 5,919, forward strand.
GATGGGGGATGTTGAGTTTCGTCACTCAATATTTTGAGTGTTCAAATATTCTGCTCTCCACTCGGAGAGCAGAGTATTTGAACACTACGTTTTATCTGCCGAAATGTCTACTTTCTAAAAGTTCATTGTACTGAAAGAGAATTAAATCCACAACCAACGCGTTTATAGTCAGACGCGGTCGCTTGCTTGACTGTGCTTCTATGGTTTTATAATATTTAACTCTGCAATAAAAAAAAGATTTTTTTTAAAAACTCCCGAAAGATGTTAATATGCACACATTAATTATTTAAATTAGATTAAAAGAAAATATTTCGATTCCCATTACAAAATTAAGTTAATTTAAAAAATATACATTACAATTTACAAAAAATAACTTTAGTGACTTAAAATAGTAAAAAATATATATAAATAATCATATTAAAATTACAAATTAAAAAAAAAACATTTAATCTACCAAAAAATTTAAAATTGACCTAAATTCTCACATAAATAAATAAAAACGTATCACGTACGTATGTATATATATCATACTGTGATTTATCAGCAAGCACAGCTACAGGTCTCAGTCAGGCGCGAGCTACGCCGTAGCGCGCGTGTTGCTACGGTGCTACGGGACGCTACGAGATAGCGATACTGAAACAACTTCAACACTTAAGTAAAGATACTTAACTTAACAATTAATTCATGTACTAAAGTTTTGAGTTTGCTGTTATTTAAGAAAATTTTCAAGGTAAGTTCTTTATGTTAAATTGTATATTGAAATATTTTTTTGTTTTATTTAAAAAAAGCTGTTTATAATTAAACAATATGGAGTCTAAAATATACATATATATTCAAAGTAAATTAGTAATAATGAAAAAACCCGACAGATATTTTTTTTTTATTTATGCACGTTTATTTGTAATTGATATACTTACAATCTACTAAACCGATTTTTTTAGTACTTGCTACTTTTTATATATCAATTCTATTAGCGAGTATCAAAAATTATGTTTAAAGTAGAGTAAATTATGTTTTTGAAGATGAATAAGAGATTCTTCTGAAAAGCAATAAAAAATCTAAGTCTTTTGCTCTACTAACTCACAGCAACAGTTATTGTACAATCAAAATACCGTACAATCAAAATTTTAATAATCTAAGTTTTCTAAATCTAGCTAGTATTTTTCCTCTACTATGTGTGTAATATCAATTTAAAAATGTAAAAAATCTTAATTTACTACAATGAATGGCTGAATTGGCCAGTAGCGCAGGGGCACAAAGTGAGACTGTAAAACCGACTGGTTGTAGGTTCGATCCCTACTCGAGGAGATGAAATATTTACTTCAAATTATATTTCCATTTCTTCGCTCTAGTGTCGAGGACAAGCGCGGCGTTGAGTTCTGCCACTCAACACGCAATGCCTCTAGAATCCGGCAGAAAGTGGGGAACGGAGTGTCTTAACACTAGGTTCCCTCTGCCTACCCTGCTGTGTGCTCCAGAATCCGGCAGAAAGTGGGGAACGGAGTGTCTTTACACTAGGTTCCCTCTGCCTACCCTGCTGTGTGCGGGATACAGCGTGAAGCTGGTTAAAAAAAAATAATGGCTGAATTATTGAAAAGAAATTAAAATGATTTAACATATAATCTACAATTTATTCCAATCGTAAAGTCGCCCAAAAATTGAAACTCTTTTTAATATTTTTATTATTATAAAAAACACTTTACTCTCAGTAGAAAAGGTAAGCACAAGGTAAATTAATCTGGTCACAAAGCTTTGTGGAATGATATATACAGATTTCCTCCCGTACCACAACAGCAGCGTAATATACGACGATGTATGATGGAAGGATGGATAATTTCATATTGTTTACTCGAACTAAACACCTTTTCACACAAAATGTGAGCTTAGATTACGTAAATAAGGACTGGAAAGTGAAATGCTATTGTAAACTCAATATATTTATACAGCTGAGGCCAGTCGTGGCTTAGGGTACACAGTGTGACTGTAAAACCGACTGGTTGTGGGTTTGATCCCCACTCGAGGAGCTGAAATATTTACTTAAATTTACATTTCCATTTCTTCGCTCTGGTGTCGAGGCAAAGCGCGGCACTGAGTTCTGCCACTAAACACGCAATGCCTCCAGAATCCGGCAGAAAGTGGGGAACGAAATGACTTAACACTAGGTTCCCTCTGCCTACCCTGCTGTGTACGGGATACAGCGTGAAGTTGATTTTGATTTTATTCTGTTCACCTCAATGGAAAAGTTTTCTTCTTTTTATACAACAAAACCAATTTAAAACTACAAATCACTAGTCTCTACTTTGTAGCCAAAAACAGACATTGTTTGGTGGCAGTTTGAAGTCTGTTATATAATAAGATAAATAGTTATTAAATAAGACGACACTGACGCGACGGTGTCTTGAAACTAAACTAGTTTATGTCACTATAGAGTGTCCTAGGACTACTTTAGTCCATCTACCTTACCTGCCATATGCGGGATACAGCAAAAAAATATCTGACATTATTCATAATGTAAAAATAGCCTGTTTTTTAAAGTATCTGTTTAAAAATGTTAATTAAATATAATTTTTAAATATAGAAAAGTACATAGAGTAGTGGTTAATACATACTTTGAAATATTAGGAAATGCTGATTCTTTTATACATGTATATTTTTAAACACAATTTTATATTTTATTTTTGAACTTACAAACACCCACAAAAAATGCAATCACTCTGACATAACATAAAAAAAAGTAATTAAAAATATATCTTTAACGTACTATCAACTCTACAACAAAAGATTCTACTAAGCTAAAACAGAAGTAATACTTAATGAAAAGCCTAGATCCTTACTTTTATAAATAACATCACCTTCAAAGAATATTCTAGGGGCTGTAATAGATGCAATTTCTTTATAAAATGATCTTCGTCGACGCACACAGCTTCTAATAATACCTGAGAGCACCTCATTGGTTCCCTGAGTTACGTGCTTTAATTAGACATTTCTAAACCAATTTCGGATTTCATTTCCTTTCGTTTTTCTTGTGTAAAGTTACTTTAGGTACTTTCAACGTTTTTTTACATTTAAAAAGTAATATAAAAAGCGAGCAATGTACACAATGCTCGAAAATTCAACGGAATGTAGGGAACGGAGTGTTTCAACATTCGGTGCGTTCTGAGAAAGCATTCACGTGAGATTAAGCGTTAAACTATTTACGGGATGCAACGTGAAATTAAAAAATATATAACTTACATTAAAAATAATTTAATGAAATGCTTATTATGTTTTAAATGATATACAATTTTTTACACAGGTTAAATTTTCTAATTATGTCTTTTTTCCATTCGTCGTCGTCGTACTATCTTCTAAAATTCTTTTTTTTCTAATATTTCACTCTTAAGAGGCAGAGAGCTGTTTGTAAATAATAAAAATAGAGCCGTAGTTATGGGTTCAAATCAGATTCACCTTAGAGTGAATTATATTTATTTTCTCGCTCTAAGACAAGGTACGGATTTAAGTTTTCTAATATTCAAACATATTATGTCTCGAAATTAGGAGGAGTATCTTAACGCTATTTTTCCAGCCCATCCTGATGCATGCGATTAAACGTTAAAAGTAAAAAAATATATAAAACATAAACTATAAAATATTTATTTAGACTGTGGTATAAAAATACATATATATTTTATCAATACGTGTAAATGAGACTATTTTACATCCCTATTATCTAAGATTAAGATAATAATAATAATAACTAAGATTTAATAGCAACCTACTAATATGCTGATCCTACTAATATTATAAATTTAAAACTGTAAGAATAGATGTTTGTTTCACTTTCACAAAAAAACTATTTAACCGATTTAGATGAAATTTTATTATAATATAGCTTATTAATCAGAACAACACATAGGCAACTATTTAATAATAAGATTAATCGGGCGAAGCCGCGTGTGGCTCACTAGTTAAATATATATTTATTATACATAAACTCAACATTAATAAAGCGCCGTAGTTGTACAGTTCTACTACAAAATTCTATTATTTAACACTAAAATATTACACGATGCATTATACAAATGGAAGCTGGATACCAAAAACCACTCTTTTTAGATGTACTCGTATGGAAACCGCACAAACCATTTCATATTATTATTTTCAAAGATATATAGATATAAATATATTTTTTTTGGATACTAATTTTACTTAAATATATATATATATATGCCTACTTTTAGTAAACACTGTCTTAACTGCAGCTTTTCCTCCGAGGTCAAATCTAAATTACTAAGACTAGTGTATGACACAAGATACTTAACATGCTGTAGTGAAAAAAATATTTCAATTCCAACCTAGTAGTTGTTGCAGTAGTTCCTGAGATTAACGTGTCTACCCAAACAGATTCTTCTTCTTAAGGAAGTATAATAATAACATTTAGTTATGTTACCCAATAACTTATAAAAGTGTAAGTTGAGACCATTGGCGCAGAAGAAGCACAAGCGTGTGAGAATTCGGCGCAAAATGAAGAATTGAAGTGTCTTAACGTTCCCAACATAGAATCTTAACAGTGGGTTTCCAGGGTCCCTAGGCTATGTGTGGATTACATCATGAAGCATAAGAAAATATAACTGGGCAAGGTATTGGGCATATTATAATTGGGCAAGGTCTGTAAGATCCGTCACAACTGTAAATAAAGAAAGTAAGAAAATGTGAATATTACTTTGAAGAAGTTCAGTAGTCTGTTTATCCTATTATTTCCTTTCTTCATGGCCTCAAGTAAACTATTCTTCAATATTACTTTTTTTTATCTCAAGGCCACTTCTGTATACATGATTGTTGATCTTTTGGCGCCATACTGGATCAGTGGATCAGCGTCTGACTGTAAGCGTGGTTGTTGTGGGTACAATCCTTAATAGAGATCGAACTGGATCTGAACTTACAGACATCGTAATAATTCAAACGTAGTTTTAACTGCAATACGATTTCGTAATTATCTTTCTATAATAATATCATTATTATAGAAAGATAATTTCAAGTACTCATCTTTCTCGTTTGCCCGCTGTTTACATTATTGTGTATTCCTGTAATTACTCCTAAACTCGACCCATTCAGTGGTTTAAGGTTTGAGGTTAATTGAACCAAAAGTGAATAAATATAATCTAGAAAGGAAAAATAACATATCCACGAAACAAATTAAATTAAACTCTTAAATAATGTTTTCAGCTTCACGCTGTATCCCGCACACAGCAGGGTAGGCA
>DWQW01011909.1:0-11157 GCA_018249695.1 Heliconius erato demophoon
TTACTTCAGCCAATATGATAGAATCAATCATCTCTTTCAAGGCCCATCCACCCGGCTCTTTCATAACTTATTCTTTAAAAAAATATAACCTTCAAAATCACAACGATATCAAAACTTTTGAAATTCACTTTTAATCCAGTTACAAGGCCAAATATATACATAAACTCGATCCACAATCCAAGTACCTATATTTGTCTACAATGAAATACTAAAAAACAACTCAAATGAGGTAAAGAAGTTACTTTTGAGAGCCAAAAACTTCAACTCGACATATCGGCGTCCGTTGGTTGCGAAGATGTGTAAAATTTTTGTGGGTGATGGGAAATCAGTGTTGCCGTTTAAAAATAAAATATTCTGTCGAGTCCGTTCCTAAACTACTATAATATTGCAGGTGGCTCCTTTAAAACCTGGCTCTTTCATGCCACTTCTCCCTTACTGCGTTTTTTGTTGAGAGTTGAAAAAAAAATTGCAATTTACAATTAAATAAAATTAAAGAGAAAAACCTTTTTTAAGAATAAGCTTTTATTATTTGTTAATAAAATAAACTAATTTTGAAAGCGAGAGCAAAAGAAGGTGCTGAATGTTCTTGATTATACCATTAAAATGTAACATGCTTTTAATATTTATTAAGTGTTATATTTCTTATTAAAGTTAATTTCTTTTTAACTTTTTAGTTTATTTTATTAACAAACAATAAAAGCTCTCTTAAAACAGGTTTTTTTCTTTAATTTTATTTTAATTTTTTTAGGATGTTTAATTCAAAGATTTTCGATCGAATCAAACGAGCCCAAACTCCGGAGTTAAGGAGTTCCTATGGCCACCTCCCAGCTCCATCATCAGACCCTGATTACCATTTAGTATCAAAGTACTCGTCAAGTTAAAACGAGCTCAAACTCGATGTGGTTGCGTCGTTTAATTACGGAGTTAGTATGGCCGCTTTCCAGCTTTATCATCAGATCTACTCTATGTTATAATAATATCACATTGTCATCTGATTTATACACTCATGCAATGTTTCCGCTACAGGACAGGTGAAAGTAAATAAAATACAGTTTAACGCTGTATCCCGCACACACTAGGGTAGGCAGAGGAAACCTAGTGTTAAGACACTCTGTTCCCCACTTTCCGCCGAATTGTGGAGGCATTGCGTGCTGAGTGGCGGAACTCAACGCCGCGCTTTGCCTCAACATCGGAGCGAAGAAATGAAAATATAAATGTAAATAAATATTTCATTTCTTCGAATGGAGATCGAACCCACAATCAGTCGATTTTACAGTCACACTTTGTGCCTCTGCACCACGACCGGAACTCTACGAAAATAAAAGTTTGCAATAATAACATTTCGCAGTAATAATGAAGTGTTTATTGGTGTGGAAATCACAATTAACAATAATTTAATCAATTGTTAATTAAGCCATACAAACTTATAAATATATGTAAATATTTAATTACAAGTAGATAGCTGCAATTAAACTTTTTGTCTATATATGATATTTATTCCTGATTGTATTTTCCATACGTAATTTTGTAGATACTAATAAGAACGAAGATATCTATCTAGGTATGAATCTATTTATATAGATACGTTTCTAAATCACAATACCTATTATTATTTAGAAGCATATCCAACTAGAAATTACAGGAAGAGTAGCGGGGAAGACCTAGTGTTAAAACACTCGGCACTCTGTTCTACTTTTCCATAAGAATTCAAGACATTGCATGTTAAGTAACTGAATTTAAAATTCCTTGCCCTGTTAATATTATATATTTTATTTCCTGGAGTGCCGCACGTTTGTGCCACTGCGTCACGACGGCCAACATCTGATTTTTGTATCTACTGTCTATTATTCATTAAAGTAAAATAATTGGAAAGAAAAAAGTGTTCGGTTACAGTATAGGAATCAATATCTTCAACAAGTACCTATGTGTAAACAGAAGGCATAGTAGAATATGCAGATAAAATAGAAAAGATACGATACTTTGGAACTATTGACACCGTACACTTATTATGTAACGGTCAGTGTCCGTGAACCTGTCATACATGCCTAAAATTTTTTGTTAAACTAAGCTTAGTTTATTTTTTTTAATTTCAATCTAAAATGTTTTTTTATGTTTTGTATGTTTTTACAAGACTCTCAATCTTCTATTTCTAATAAATCCAATCCATTTCTGATTAATATTTAAATAATACCAAAAAAAAATAACAACAATTTATAACTTGTAAAATATTAATTATATACTATACAAAAAGTATATAATTTTAAAGCAAATTCTTGTGATTAATTATAAGTAAAATTTACTATAAGCGCCATCTGTGTAAAATTATACGAAAACAGGAAGTATCGTAATTTCGTTTGTGAAACTGGTTACAGTTATACCGTTGCTGTATAGATGGCAGCACTAAACATATTTTTATTATATAAAATAAGCATTACAATATTTATTATGTAATATCGTTTTTTACTAGCCGTTTTTTAATAATATAATGCGTCCCGTGACAAATGAAAAATAATTAAAAAAAAACAACGGATTCTAACGTGACGTCACATATGATACTATTAAGATATGGTTATACTATTGCTGAATAGAGGGCGTTACTACATAATACCAGTATTTAATTATTATTTGTATTTAATAGAGGATATCCCTTATTATTTAAATAATTATATATATTTAAATGTATTAAAAAAAAACATTAATTTTATTAGTAAAATAAAAAAATAATATATGCCACACAATGTCCAAATTCTTATAATAAGTTTTTTCTTTACGCTATAAAGAAAAATATAACAAAATAAAAAAATAAATTTTATTATAGTTTCATAGAAATTATGCGAATAAATGAAAAATCGATAATGATTGTTATTAATTTTAAATTTCAACTACATTTCACAAGGACCGTGTGGCCTAATGGATAAGGCGTCGGACTTCGGATCCGAAGATTGCAGGTTCGAGTCCTGTCACGGTCGAATGTTTCTTTTACTATTTGTTTATTTTTTAATAAAAAACAGTATTGTTTTTATTTGTAACACGGAGTGTCTTGACAATAAATTCTTATGATATAAGAAAATATACAATAAGTTTACTGTATCTATACTAGAATTGTAAAACTGAAGACTTTGTTTGAGATGGTTGGACAGGTTTTGTTAACAACTTTTAACTTAAACTGATTTTTCTAGTGTGAAAGATAGTCTATACATCACAGAGGCTATAACAAATTACATAAAATCACGTGATTGATTCAATGTGATTAGAGTTACTTTGGGCAATTAAAAAGTAACTCTTAGTTAGTTAATACCTACGGCAATAACCAATTGTCCAATTTTACAATTTAGATACTAAAAAGTATTTATTTTAATTGTATAAAAAATATTGTGAAATTATATTTCATGTGTAGGTACTCTAGACAAAGAAATTTAAACATGTTTGGGCACTTATATGTATGTCGATTACCAAAAGCATAAAAACATTAATATTAATAAAATTGTAATAGTCTTAATTATGTAAGTATACATCAGAAAAGGGTAATGAAGAAACATAAAAATCAAAATTTCCTATACATTGCCACCTCTAAATCTTTTTTAATCCTTTTTCTAAATTATATTTATATTAAAAAAATGTTAACGTGTTGTCTCAATTCGTCAGTTGTCAGTACTTCTCTGTATTCGTACAACGTCCTCTACTTTAATTAGCAGGAAGCATTCTCTTATCCTACTCCTTTCTGGAGTTGGGGAACAGCATCCCACTGGCTGTGGTCTCTCTGCACCTCCCAGGGTAACGGCACCAGTGATCTACATAAACAAAAAAGTGTAAATCTATATTTTTTGGTTACCCAAAACTAAATGTTGAAGTTCAATTTATTAATTATATATTTGCATTAGCCAAAAAACAGAGAGCCAGTGACTTATAATAATTAATTGTATTTATTCAAACAAGAATTATTTTTTTCACGAAGTCAGTCGTAGCGCAGGGGCACAAGTGTGTGACTGTAAACGCGACTGGTTGTGGGTTCGATCCCCACTCGAGGAAATGAAATATTAATAAAAAAAATTATTTTCACTTTTTCGTTCTGGCGTCGAGACAAAACGCGATGTGGAATTCCTCTACTCAACACGCAATGCCTCCAGAATTCGGAAGAAAATGGGGAATGGAGTATCTTTTTTAACATTTTTAAGCGCAATGAGGCGTGGGTTTAAGTCCCGCTACGTTCAAATTTTTATACGTTTTCTAAATAAGAACAGAGTATCTTACCACTAAGTTACCAGTGTACATGTACACTGTATCCCATCCAGTGTATTGGATGGTTCACAACAACTTCACATACTGCGTTTGTGTAGTTGGTACGTTTTTTATCAACTTTGAAATAAATATTATAGTATACGGACAAAATTATATTTAAATTTTATTTAGTCCTTTTCATTCCATTCCGAAAAATTATACATGCCCAGATTTGGTCAATAAACTTAAGATTAGTTCAGCCGGGTGCAAGTGAAGTTTTTTGCAAGGCAAGTAATATAAACCTGGTTCAGAGCTTCAATGGCAGATCAGAGGTTCTCGAGCACATCTCTGCTCTGAAAGTAAGCTGGTAAAGGCATATGTAACGCCTGAAAAAGTGCTAAATTTGTTTGTTCAAAGGAATCCTGGAAGAGAGTGATCTCTAGTGATCACTTAGCGATAAGGTAAGCATAAATTAAATATACTTTAATGTGTATAATGTATTATGTATTATACAGGATGGAAGAGGCAGCGCTCCATTTACGGAAACAGCATATAGGGTAAAATATTTCAAACCTATACCTAAAGAAATTAATCAAGATGCCTCAACAGTTTGGACGTAGGATTTTTTTTTCATTTCACGATTTTTATCCATATCTGTATTTTGTGTGACGCGATTACGTATAGATCCCAATAACATAAACACTTACTACTACAAAAATACTACTAAAGGTTAAACAACTTTGAACTTTATCGCCAATACATACGACTCGATTTCGAAATGAGGCGTGTGCAGCGGTGTTCCTTTGATAGGTTTATGTGTGCGTGCGTCATCCTTACAAATGGCGATTTGTTTTAAAATGACAATTTTATTATTTATTTTGTTTGAAAAAAAAAACTTTTTCATTTTTGGAAATTTATTTTTTTCTGAATTATATTAGGCTTTTATAGAGTAGTTAAAACTGTGGTTTCATTTAATGTGGTGCTGACACTTCCACCCTGTATACGATACGATACGATACGATATTAAATTAACTTACAACGTCTAAAAATCAAAAACACGTTTTTTTTGCTAACTATCTAATTTTTAGTTTAAATTTAAACTACCTACATGTTTCTATTTATGGAACCAACGATATTTCATACAAACTTAGAGTTCTGTTTTCGTTTACTGTTTTAGAGTGGATTTTCCAAAATCCTTTTTTAGTGCTGGATTTTCCAAAGTCCTTTTTTAGTGCTTTACGTTCTACAAAAAATCTACTTGCAAAATTGCAAAGCTGTTTATGTGCGTTTATTTGTGGGTATTTCAGTCACGTTTATTTTAACGATAAAAAAATATAAATAAAATTTAAGCGTTTCAAAATATCTGTATTTTGTCCTAAATTACATTGGTCTAAATTAAATTTGGATTAGTGCCACCTATAACAATAAACACAAACTACTTACGACTCACAGAAAGTATGTTACTAAAGTGCTATATTGCTTCAATAGTACGATAATGAGTGTATAGATGGCGTTATAAATGTAAAAAAACTTAATGTTATGTTATTTTTAAAATCATCTAATAAATAATTACAACGTCGGAATTAAAATGTGCTTTATTAGATAAAAATAAAAATGAAAAAACTGTAGAACTAGTGACCGTCGGCAAATTCGTTTGCGTGAACTATACAATTTATAAAACGTAACTATAAACGTAAACGTATAAATTTCAAGATATCTTCTGTTAGAGCTAATGTTCATACTCCGGAAAAAAAAATTCTATTGTTATACGCCGCGCCGCGTATGTCCATTACTCAGAGAGTAATAAAAGATTTTGAACATAGATATAGATTAACTCACCATTTTTCCAACTATTGCTTTTGTTTAAAAAGGATAAATAAAAAACGATTCTATAGTTCTCTACGGCGATTTTCCACAATTAGTGGATATTTTTATATATAGATACATATTGTTAGAAATCACATATCGTCTATATGATTCTAAACACTAAAGTCAATCGGGGGCAACGATTGACTTTTTTTTCTTTTTTTCGAATGGACTTTATTGCTGTTGACCTGAACTGGTCTTAAAAACGTCACCGGGCTGGGAATGGCGAGAGTAGCTCGCCTCAGAAGAAAATTTACGAGCTTTGATGGACGCTCGTGAAGTGATGGCGATCGCAGGGGAATGCCCTGCGTACGCTAATCAGGGAGGATTCGACCGTTGGGCCCCGTCGCGCCGTGGCGTGGACATGGCGTGAGATAAGACTGGTCTCGCCGCCTCTTACGACGGCGGTGTGCGTTTCGTGAGACTTAGGAGTAAATCCTCCTTAAGTATTAGGCGTTTGCGACAGTATTTGGATGGATCCAGAAGGATGCTGCGAGGGCGTCAAAGAAGCGAATGTGAACCCCCGATTGACACAATTCCACTGCTTTTCTAATCTTTTTCACCAAAATCTACCCTCTTTTATTGTTATAAAAGAATATATTAATTTAACTTGAAAAAAAGAGTAAATGTTTCGAACACAACGGCACTATAATGCCTTGCTCTGGAACGAATTTTATTAATACTATAACTAAAAATTATAAAATACAGAGCCAATCGATTTTCTATACTCACTATTGTTTTTTAAAGACAAGACAAATTTTTAAACAAATATATTTCAAAAGAGTTACCTACTTATTACTATTGGTGAAGTGCAAACTTAAGCTTATTGGCCTAGGAATAGGGTGGTATTTTTGGTGTGAACACACCACACCAAATAAATATACTGTAGAAAAAAAATGCTGTGAAAAATTAAAAAAAAAACATTGACACCAACATATCTGGTCACAGCAAAACGTTCCCCGTTCCTGAGCAAATATTAGAGATATTTACTGACTAGCGGGATATATACATGGTTACGCTTTACCGCCCAAAGCCCAACAAAAGTGAAGAACAGAGTGTCTTAACAATAGCTCTGTCTCTTCCTTCCACGCGCCAAGTAACTGTGGAATGGCCTACCTGCGGCATTGTTTCCAGGTCGATATGGTATGGGTACCTTTAAAAAGCGCGTTTTCTCCGTCTTAAACGCCGGCAACATACTTGTAGCTCCTCTGGTGTTACATGGGCCCGTAGGCGGTGATCACTTACCATAACCCGAATGCCCGTTTGCCTTGTCTTTTCCATAAATATTTTTTAACATTTTTAAAGTGTTATTCCACACTTAGGAAAGAAAAATACTTATTTAGAAAACGAATAAAAATTTGAACGCAGCGGGACTCGAACCCGCGCCTCCTGGAAACCGACCTGGTCGGTTTTCTAAATAAGTATTTTCTATAAATAAATTTTAAAAAAGCACACAAAAAAACTCTGTCTCTCTGCAATATGCGGGAGATGTTATATATGAAGCTAAAATAATTCTATTTCCATCGTACCCATTGTTATGTACGTAATCGAAAAAGTGGCACACCGTCTAACTGTATATACTACAGTTGTGAGTTCGATTCTCATTCAAGGTAATGAATAATTTTATTATTTCCTCGCTCTATTAACTAGACAAAGCCCGGTTTTTACTTCCACCACTCAACACGCAATGCATTCGAAATTGTGCATAAAATGTGAACATAAATAAATATATATAATATAAAACTAAGTATATTTCTCCATTCTCATTTATTCGATTATCGATATAACAAAAATATGAAACGAAATTTAAATAAGGCCAAACGTATACGGCCAGCAAAAGGCACTATCGCCGGTCAAAGCCTAATACCCGTTCGGTCAAGCGTGAAGTGGTTTGATCGAAAAATCTTATAGATCCCGCCCCGATTATTATAGACATTTATGTGTCTATATTTCATATGAAATTTGAGTTGTAGGACTTTTGTAGGTCAAATAGGTATTAGTTATAGATTGTGGAATACAGCGTGAAGCCAAAAAGAATATTGAGTATCTTTTTTTAAACATCACGGTGTTTACCGCACATAGCAAGGCACACAGAGGGAACCTGGAATCACAGTGTTAAGGTAGTTCTTTCCCATTAGGACACTTCTCTTCTCGACTTCTCGCTGTATTCTCGACGCTTTGCGTATTGAGTGGCTGAACTCAACGCCGCGCGTTTCATCGTTACCAAAGTGAGGAAATGAAAATATTAAATATTTCACTCCCCTGAGCAGGATTTAAATTATCGAATTAGGTTTCTTTTTTTCTTTGTAATGTGGTTGTGGGCAGATAAACTAATGTAGAGGCACTCCTTCTGCGACTTTAGCCTGTTTAAACAATTTTCTATGAGAATAGCAGTTTCACGATTTATCTCATATACCAGGATCGGCAGAAGGAACCTAAAAAAAAGTAATTGTCACTCTTGGTCCTACTCGCATGGACGATTTTCAAAAAGATTTTCGCTTTTTAAATGCATGATTAATACTTTAAGTATTAAAACATTAAACTTAATATACATAGATAATTCCTAGGTTCGTAAAAGTTTCAAATTTGACAAAGATACGTCTGTTAGAAATACAAGCCCTTTCTTAGTCTGTATAGACACAGCGGGTCAGGTTGTATTACACACTATCTCTATGAAATGGGCGAAAAGTGGAAAAGGAGTTTTATGTCTATGAATTCGCTCTTCTCACTAACTTAATATTTTATACTTGAAGATAGTAACATTACATTTGGACGTTGTAATAAGCTTATAGTGTACGAGGGCCACCGATGGCATAAACCCTTGCCCTGAGCTATATATTTTTATTTTTAATGTATATTTTGTTTGCATTTCTCCCTCTGGTAACGAGGCACAGCACAGCGTTAAGTACCGCCACGCTAGGTTCCCTCTGCCTATATATTTTTGTAAGAAAAAGAAAAATATACTAAAAATCTATACTCTAGGTAAATTGATACTTCTCTTCAAGGTACATACAATTATATACTAACACAAGGTCCATGTTAACACATAACGCATAACAAATAAGAATACCTAACCTAAAATATTGTAGAATTTGATCACGTAGTGGGCAAAAATTTGCCGTTCTCAGATCAACAAGAGATCTCGCTGAAAATCATCGGAGCAAAAAAACATACTCGGCACCATTGGAGCGAGTTATAGACTTCCTGAAAATATTTTCGTATGTAATTTTCGATTTTGATTAAAATATTTTGTCTTATTTTTTTGCTGTAGATGTCGATTTTTTAAGTGTAGAAAGAGGCTTAAGACTCTCAATTTCACCTAAATATCAAGATATTTCGTAACACGTCGGAACAATCGAGCTCACGAACGTCGTGTTCACAGTCAGACGTTGTGTTGCTGCGCCACGACGGCCTCTTTATCTTTATTTACATCTATTGATTGACTGAGAAATTCTGGCTGTAAAGACGACGGTTGTAGGTTCGACTCCCTCGGGGAATGAATTGTTTTCAATTCCACGGTAACCAGACATAGAGCGGCAATGAGTTTTGCCATTCATGACTCAAACTACAATATTTCCTAAATTCTCCTATTTTCTAAATTGTCTTAACACTAGGTTATAAGCCGTCGAGGTTTGAGATCTCACTGCCTAACCTGTTATAAGTGAAATACACCGTGAAGCATTTTTTTTTATCTATTTAACAAAAATCTTAAAGGTAACAAAGGTAACAATGCACTTATATTTAATGATAACAAAAAAAAAACAGTATTTAGCCTACAACTTGAGGCACGTGTATGATTCGTGTCACGTCGCCGAAGGTATCCCGGTCAAAAACTTAACTCGTGCGTCCCATACCCGCTGACAAACACCCCTTTGAGAAATCATGTGTTTTTTTACTTACCCTTCTGCTGTGGCGCCGGTACGTACGGTGAATAATGTTTGTTGGAAAGGTGGGATTTTTAATAAGATAAACTCGGTTTTTTGATCCTGATATTCGTGAAAAAAAATTTTTTTTTCGCCTTTTTTTTAGTTTCACACTGTATCTTGCATATTGCTATATGCAAGTAGCTAGGGTGGTTAGGGTGAAGCAAGAGTCAGTCTGTTCCACACACATCGCCCAATTTTAAAAGTGTCGCGTGTTGAATGGAACTTAACGCTGTGACTTGTCTATTTTAAAAGAGCGAGGAAATGACAGAAATGAAAATAATTAATTCTTTCGATTTTACCCACAACCGTCGCTTCTACAGTATCCGAGGTTGGACTCCGTGAATATGTGAATACTATTGAATATAACAAATTATATATGATATAAATCGTCTAACGTATTAGAGCTTAGTCGTAAGGTCTTTTATACCATAAGTAGACTGAGAAGATGGAAGAACGTCTTACCGTTAAGGGTTGAAATCTCTCTGGTCCGCGCTCTCCTTCTACCTATCATAGAAAATGTTGCTTCGTGCTTGGAATCTGTCCCAGCAACTATTAATAATTGTGAACATCTGCAAAATCTTATAATTAGATTTATTTTTGGGTTAAGGAAGGGTTGTCAATAGAACATAGGAGTAATTTGCATGCGTTCACTCTCCTTTATGCCAATCTTTTCAATCCTGTTACAGTATCATAATACAAGGAGCGTTCTAAGGTCCTAGGGTCAAACACCCTACATTCCCAAAATCTCCGTTCTCGTCATAACCATATCCTCGAAATTCCTTTTTGCCTCACCAAATGCTATAGTGATTTTTTAACTGTTAAAACAGTAAAATTATGGAATGAGCTTCCACTGGAAGTAAGACCCCAGTCTCCCAGTCCATTGGAATATTTAAACGACGTCTTAAACAGTACTATATTCAACTTAATCTATAAAAGGACAATATTATAAGTGTATATGTATGTATGTATGTATGCATGAATGTATATATATATATATATATATATATATATATATATATATATATATATATATATATATATATATATATATATATATATATATATATATATATATATATATATGTTTTACAATTTATTTTATTTATATATTTTTTTTTTTTTTTTTTTTTTTTCTTTTTTTTTTTTT